>JAMLFY010000001.1:31470109-31548109 GCA_030441495.1 Dalbergia oliveri | reverse complement strand
GTAATTGATTATGTATCATACCCATAAATTTCCACTTATACAACTCGGAGTCAAAGGCATTGACTAGTGACTGAAGGAGAGTGTGCATCATCTTGAAAATGGTGGTTCATGTTGTGGTGATGTACGGCGGAGCAATGGAACAAATGGAGAGAGAAAAACTTCTTGCCTTTTGGGATGAGACTATGATGGACTGAAAATAATCTTATTTATCCGTAACACCCCTTAAATTTATTGAGCAAGGAATACATCACTTGTAAATTTAGAAGGGAGTAATGTTGGTCCCTAACTTAGCTGGACCAATGAATCCTCCACCAATTTGAATACAGAGACAGAAAAAAATCTTGAGCAAGTTATAATTTTGACTCCTGGACTCACTTGGCCATGAGTATTGAGCCAATTGGAATACATAATGTGAACCATGATATTCCTAAGGCAGATCATAACAAAATCTCCAATAGTTCTCCTGCTGTATACTCAAATGAAAGAGCAATAAGTGGCCATTATTTTCTTTCCACTGGTGGATGTGTTCCCGCAATTGCTGCTTGTAGATATTGCACTAAGAATAAAAACAATTCGGAAGAAAAAGAATACAATCGCCGTGAAGGTTGCATGATTTTGCTATACACCTAAGCTACAGAATTAATTGTTAAACTCATTAAAGTGAGACTCAATCATAAGCTTTGACTTAAGGGAAGAGGAAAGAGAGCTTTCCAACTTGACTATGGTAACCATGTGTTTGATGAGCCCTCCAAGTTTTGACAAATTATTGGTTTCATTGTCAAGTGGGACAACTGCAGTCCATTATTTCATCCTTGTAACTGCAGTTGTCACATATGAAACCTACTCCTATATTGCTTTATTGGGGACATTAAAATATCATCACATGTTCTTTCTTTCACGTAGTCAAATGAAAAAAAAAAAAAAGAAGAAGATATATTTGATTTTGGAGTCAGGGATAAAATTTATCAAGAGCTTTTATATATAAAATAACACATAAAACTTATATAGATAATTTTTATCTCTATTTTTACTCTTTAACCAAACACACTCAAGTGTTAATTATTAATAGGCATGTGGCTAGTCCTTGGGGTCCTGAAATGATGAATCTGAGGTGGCATTGGCATGCATTAGCTGAGCTATTCAATCGCATATATACTAAGTTGACAATCTTTTGGAGAATGACTTAGTCATAGCTCGGATTTATACGAATACGTACGATCCCGTACAGGCTACAGATAATGACTCTGCCCTCCAATTTTTCAGGTAAAATGCACTAGAAATGACAATCTCTCTTTTATTTTCTGGTTTGTTTTAAGGTTCTTACAAGGCACAAGAAGACATTAACAAGAATAACAAAATACAAAAATTTCAGTGAGCCAAGTTTGGGTCAAAAGGCTACGTAAATAGTAATTCTAAGCTACGACTACAAAACCAATTGGGAAAATCATTTGTTGGTGTGTAGGGCTGGAAGTCAGCATAAGATCAATTGAGAAAATCATTAACAATTGAGCATAAAATTTAAACTAAAGTACAGCTAGGTAAAAACTCATTGAACTTTGTTAGCTCATAATTTGACTCATTTAAATATGAATTAAATCTTTTGGCTCAATAAGTTAGAATTTTTACTATAATACATAGCCTATTTTTAACATAATTTACATATCATATATAAGATATAAAAATTTATCAAGTTACATTATTTTTTATAACCAATACATCCAATACAAATAATAATAATTAATACATACATATAATACATAATATATTTTAAAAATGAGTTAGGATCATGTAACCTTAATCAAGTGTTACATCGTTGAAAAATTTTTTATTAGATTAATTTTTAATAAAAACCCATTGTTGGATTAAAAATCCACATCATATAGATCACCTATATAAAATTTTATATTAATGTAAATTTGTCTAGCATAGTTTTTACGTAAATTAAAATTATGTAATATATATGTTTAAAATAAAAATAATAAGAGTTATATTATTACATTCTTATTGATATTTAATCTTTATGAAAGTTAGTATAAATGATCTTTATGATAGCTAATTGTAATTTAACAATTATATCAATAAAAAATTATTTTATAGAAAATTATTAACAGTGTAATTATGCTTAAAGTGACATTGGTATAATGTTATCCTAACATACACATACACACACACACACATACACACATATATATATATATATATATTGCTAATATCCACATACTTATGTAGAGGTTGCTAACCTCAACATTTTGTTTTGGATTGGTTTTTCTTTTGTTTATTGTTTTTGGTCGTTTTTCTCTGGTCTCGAGTATTCTACTTCAGATTGCTGGACTGTTTTCTGTCTTGCCAACTGGCGAGCCTTTTGGGTTTTGTTACCTTTTTCTTACGTTTTGCAATAGTTGGGCTTGGCCCATTTTTCGTGCAATGAAAGTGACGAAAAGGAAGAAAAGACCATGCTACTGATATACATACGTAGTAATTCCAAACCATAAAAAAGAAAAAAACGTAGTAACTCTGTACCCCAAAATAAAAACAAATAAATAAATGAAAAAATAACATAATAACTGTGTTAGTTCAAGTGTTCAACATCTACAAACCCATTAATACTCGCAATAGCAAAAGAACTAGAAGGAAAAAAGACACCTAGAGATCACGAGGACCATGCATTTGAGAAGAAATTGGCCAAAATATTGAATCATGGATCTGAAGGTATTAGAAACCAGCATTTAAGTAGAAATTTGCCAAAACATTGAATCATGAATCTCATGTTTGCACTAGTATACAATACTTCGAACAATATCTATATATCTAATGTCTTAAACTAAATTTTTTCAATATAAAAAAATATTTTTCTTAGTTTTAGCCTTGTCGTAATATCTTTGCACTAGTGTTAGCACTTATCTTCTTTTTCGTTTGTTAGTTCAATCAACCACTTATTTTTTCTTGGTTGTACCTAAGTCCTTGTACCCTCATGCAACATAAAAAGACCACTTTTGCCCGACATATTAAATCTTTCGAAAATTCCTTTAATTAGGCCTTACAGGTTCTCAGGCTGTAAACTAGACATTCAATATATAATTAGTATTTCTGACACAAAAGTTACGAAAATGTAAAATAATAATAATAGGGTAATAATATTTTGACACTCAAATTCATTTTATAACTATTGAATGTGATGATGATTTTCACTTATTCTTAAAATTCATCACATCTAACCTGTGATAAAATGGATATGAATAAATACGTATTTTTAGGTGTCAAAATATTATTATCCATAACAATAAGACTATTTTTCGGCGCGGTTAAAGAGAAGAGAGACTAAATGGCGGGGAAAATGGCCAAATTTATTGGTGCACCATTATAATTACAGTATGTGGGGAGCAAGTGAAAAAAGATAAGGTCTACTCATTTAAGAATTTAATTGACATGCACTTATAGTATATAAAAATTTTATATAATTATTTAATTATATATTATCATATAAATTATAATACTTAATTTTTACATCCATTATTTAAAAAGTTATCTAAACAAAAGATTTTCATTGAACAGTGATATAAAACATTTTTACATTATTATTACATTAAAATTAAACTTCTCGCTTAAACCACTACTTTTTTAACAATTGAGATATTATTATAGAATTCTGATACAACTATTTTAGAATTGACTAAATTTTATCTCTGTTACTAAAAAGTTTTAATTAATTATAGAATCCAATAGGAAAGTCAAAATATTTAACAGCGTGATCCTAAAATTAATTGGATTTTTTTTTCAAGAATTACACTGATACAATCTAGTCACCTCTAAAATTTGAAAGAGTGGTTCAATGTGTTCAAAAGCGGCTAAATTTATCTATATAATCCTTAAACTAATTGAACTTTTTGGAATATCATATAGATAAAATTTGAACTTCTAGAATAGTTATACCATTGATCCAAAATATGAATCATTAATAAAAATTCAATAATTTATATCAATGTAGATTACAAGATAGAATGATAGATGATAACTTCTTTACTTGGTACACCACACACCTTACTTATAAAATGGTGCACCATAAAAATTTTCCTTTTCGGCTAATTTTTAATGAGATGAAACAAGAGTAAATAAAAAAAGTGATATTTCTTTTTTCTTAATACCCAACTCCCCTCCCTCCTCCTCCACGCCAACCACGAGGCCTGGACAATTGAGAGTCTTAGTTGGGTCTCAAGGGTATGTTTAGACTAGTGGAGCGAAGCTTGAAAAATTGAGGAGAGGAATTAAATATAATAATTATTTGCCTCATTGTTTGTGTATTGTTTCATCTATTTCTCCCAATTAGAGGGGAAGAAATTTGACAAGAGTTTATGGAATTAGATGGAATGGAGTCTATTTATCTCAACTCCATCACATTCATATTTTGCAATCCAAACAATGAAGCAATGTATAGTCCCGCTCTATATTGTGTAACCTCACCTTTTTCATAAAATAATTTGAGTGATAGTAATTTTAGTTTTTATATCTAAATTAAATATTTTATTTTTAGTACTTGATTATTTTGTATCAATATTTATTTAAAGAATTAATCAAATGATTAAATGACTTACACTAACTGTTTAAAATATGACAATAAATTAGTTGAGACAAGTTCAAAATATGTTAACAATAAAATTTATTAAAATATAGAAAGAATATTCAATTAAATGACAAGAATAAGGTGTATAATTTTACACAATTAGATAAAATAAGTAGCTATAAAAAAATTAAGGTGATTGGACGTGCTTTTACATCGCTAATTTACCACCTAATAATAAATGACATGTTGGCTTTTTTTTTAGCCTATATAAAAAGTGCAAGTGTACTTACGATGTATTTATCATAGTATTGAAAACCGGCTTGGACCGTTTGGTTTTACTGAAAAACCAGTGACGGTCAGATGAATCACCTAAGCCACTTTATGTATTCCCACATTGAAATCGGTGCGATTTTTTAGTTCTAACTCTGCCTCTTGCCAATAGACCTATGGGTCAGTTTTTTTTGCTTTTTTTTTGCTAAATAATGTCTTTTTTTAAAACCGTAAAAAAATTCTAATATGACTATAGAAAAATGAAGCAACTTTGTTTGTATTGTTATGACTTATGAGTTTATAATGTAAAACTTTATGAGTTTGCTTGTGTAATTATGCTTTGAAATCAATTGTGATTCGTGATTGTGAAATGTGAATAATATTTAGGAATTTATATTATTTATTTATATTTTTGCATTTGGACCCCTTGAAGATGTCAAATTGTTAATTAGTTATCATTTTATTATATTTTATTTAAATTTTTATATTTTTTAATAAATCGGTTTACTTTTATTCGACTAGTGACCTACTAGTTGAACCAGTAACCCAATGTCTCAACAAAGTCGATTAAGAGATTTTACTTTCTAAAATGATGGTGCGTACCGTGAAAAGGAGAAATAAAGAGAGTAGACCCTGTAAAATGAGAAGGAGTTGTGTGTGTGTGTGAACTGTGAAAAGAAGAAAGACAGAGAGAATGTGAAAAAGTGAGAGAAGAAGTAGTTGTTTGTGTGTGTGTTAGTGTTAGTGGAGAGAAGGTGAAGAAAAAATAAAAAAAGAGAGAGAAGTGTTACCTGGAAAGAATAAGAAAAAAAAAAAGAAAAGGTCGAATAAAAGACATAGTGTAAAATTATTGTGGTATAGACACATTATTTTTGTGTCAATTTAAAGGTAAAAAATGAATTTATTTTATGCACAATAAAATCAATATGGCTAGATTATTATTATTACTACTCATTTTACATATTGTCTTTTTATATTAAAGATGCTCACTATTATTTATTATTATCATTTTATTTTGTCATTATTTTATATTAGATGATTATGGACTTGAATATTGATTAAAATGATACTAACCACTTAATTAAGATGATCATTTTCTCTCCTCATTTGCCTTGTCCATTTACCGCACTCTCAATTTTTTATTTTATTTTATCACTTAATTATAAGGATTATCTTCTCCCCATCGTTGTTGGACCTCGCCACTCCGATTTCTTCTTTTATTTTACCTTTTCTTTATATTTATTAGTTCATTATTTAATTCAAGTTTAGTTTAATGTTCTCTTTTTATTTATGTTGTTATCCGGTTCAAATTATTTTATCGTTCTTCTATTTTAGAATTTTTTATATTGTTTATATAATGTTATATTAACTTGAGTTGTCAATATTCATAGAAATGTTTATAAGGGACTTAAATTATAGGTAAAATATAATTAAAATCTAATATTAAAGTTGATCTTACATGGATTAGGAATGTTAAATTAATTATGATTTTATGATAACAAAAATGATAAGAAGTCAAAGAGGATTTAAAAAAAATTACCTTAATTTTAATCCCTTTTGAAATTAATATTTAGATTGACAACTCTATGGTTTAATAAATTTTGTTGAGATATTATTTTATTTTCCCAAGCTTATATTATGTTGGTCCAAGTCATTTATGCATCAATTTATAATTTTTGTGCACTTATTTAAGTTTATGTTTCACCATTTAATTTGTTGATTATTCTATGAGCATTTATGGATTAATTTTATGTTTTTCTTACAATAATTAATTAATTTAAAAAAGAATATGTTTGATAAAAAATTGCCACTAACCACCAAGAAGGCAAGGGATACATATAAGATCTTTTATGTTACCTATTTCAGAGTGAGTGTGGCGTAAAAGTTTTGCTTTGTCATCACAATGTTAAAGAACAATGCGAAAGATGAGAATTCTGAGTAAGAACCTTTGACTATGTATGAGACAAGCGGACAAATGAAAGAAAAAATAAAGTAAAGAAATCATAATTTTGATAAGATATGCTTGGCATGCTCTACATGACATATTTCATGATAACTGATTATGTTCATATAACGTTCTTGTAGCTCTTTGTATTTTTTTGTGTAGACATGGTTGAAACCAACCATAGTTCAAATATTTTAAAACCATTCATTTTTCCTGAGAATTTTTAAATTCTCATTTTTCTTTATTTTTATTTTTGGTTGTTTAAGATTAGTCGAATAACATGAATGGAAGGCGTTGGAACTTATGGATTTCTGTTTAATTAATGTGTGATTTTCTATTGCGAATTTTAAAGTATTCATTTTGTTATTAATGACATTAAGTATTCATGCCAGGACCTTTTTCTTGTAATCTTTTTACTTAATGTTAACAGTTGTGCTTCATGTGTAAATTCATATTAGTAGCTTTTGTATGAACGGGTTACACTTCCCCTTTCTCTACCTAACTCCATCAATCCAAACAAATCCTTAAGCATTTCGTCGAGGGGTTTGATTTTTGGCGGTGTAAATGGAAGAAGGGTCTTGTGGCCAAAGGTTTATCTCCTTAGAAAAACTCTCACTTCAAAGGGATTAGTCACTTGGTTGATACTCTGGAAATTGAAAACTTGTTTCTCCCTAATTTAGGAGTCAGGAGAGGAAAATAGGGTTTTTTTAATAAGTTTGTAAAGTTATATTTATTCCAAGTAATTTTATTACCGTAACACCCATCCATACTAAAGTTAATAATATGAATTTTCACAAGAAGTACAATAGTTAACTTTAATTAAAAATATTATAAGGATAAGGTTCTGAATGAGTACTTAATATCATTAATTACAAACTTGAACATTTCTAAAATTCATAATAGAAAATCATACATTAATTAAATATAAATTCATAAGTCTCTAAAACTTGCCCTTCCATTTGGTGTTCCTTTACTAATCTAAAATCACAGAAAATAAAAATAAAGAAAAAACAGGAATGGAAAAACTCTTAGTAGAAAATAAATGGTTTTAAAACATTTGAACTATGATTGGTTTCAATCGTGTCTTATACAAAAAATACACAAGGCTACAATTTCATCATAGCATAATATAATTATGAAATAAACATGTCATGCAAATCTTACAAGAATTATGACTTCTTTACTTTAATTTTTACTTTCATTTGTTTTGTTTGACACATAGTTGAAGACCTTTTCTTAAGAGAATTCCTATTCTTTCGTGTTGTTATTTAATATCATGATGATAAAGCAAGACTTTTATCTATACTAACCAGGTAGGTAGAGAAGTATTTTATATGTATCTGTTGCCTTTTTGGTGGTTAGCGATAAATTTTGATCAAACATATTCTTTTAAATGAATGAGTTAGTGTGCATAAATTCAAAAATCAGAAATGCATAAAATTATTCCATAAATCAAACTTAAATAAAAGTTCATAAAATAATCAATAATAATAACAAATTAAATAGTACACATAAAAAATTAGGTAATAAACTAAAATAAGTGCACAAAATATAAATTAACATATAAACTTAAACTTAAGAAAGTGCACAATAATTAAAATAATATAAGCTTGTTAAAATAAAAAATATCTTAGTAAGATTCTGAAACCATAGAGTTGTCAATCTAAACATTAATTTCTAAAGGTATTAAAATTAAGATAATATTTGTTAAATTTTCTTTTGGACTTTTCATCAAGGTTCATGAGTGGGTCTTTGTCACTATAAAGTCATAATTAATTTAATATTCTAAATTCATGTTAAATAACCTTTCCTTATTTTTAGCATTAAATTTTAATTATATTTTATCTCTAATTTAGGTCCTTTATAGAAATCACTATAAATATTAACAACTTAAATTAATATAATATTATATAAATAATATGATAAATTCTAAACTAGAAGAATGATAAAATAATGCGCAACTAACTTGAATTAAAATAATGAACCACATAAATATAAAGAAAAGATAAAATAAAAAGAAAGAAACTAGAAGTAATAGTTGTCCACATGCACGTGAAGAAAGAAGAATCTTTAAATGAAATAAAAGAAGAAACTAGAGCATTGTAATCTACATACGTCCCCTTCTCTTTCATCTCTCTCTCTCTCTCTGTTTTTTTGTCCCGCCTTTCTTCTCGATCTCTCTTAATTCTCATACACCCACCTTTAACATACATACTCACAAGCTCACCCTTTCTTTTATCACACATTCTCTCTTCTTTTACCACACATACACATTCACAATTCATAAGCACACTTTCACGTCTATATATAGCCTTTAAAAGGCAATGTAGTATTTATTGTTGGTGATTGCTTAGGTGCCTATTGCAGCAAATGTCCATGGTGCCTTGTTCAACCACATTTTTGAAATGTGGCTAAACCCTTTATTTCCTGGTGTAGAATGCATGTCTCTCAGCAACACCATCACTAACCTCGAGTTGAATCTCAATTGAAGAGTGGCCAACCAAATAGAGCCAACTATTTTAGGTCAATGTCGACATTAATTGGCTTGTTTAAAGAACAGGAAACAAATCCCTAAATCTAATTAGCCCCAATTTACTACAACACAAAAAAGATGGTGAGAGGTATGGAAAGGCAGGAGGTGGCGAAGGAGGGAGGTTGGCGGAGGCTTCATGGTGACGGCACGACAAATCCACGGTGGCAATGGCTACGTGGCTGAATCCTGGTATGGTGGTGTGCTCGTTGCACTACACTGCCGCTTGTTACACGGAACCGGCTGAGGCACGAAGATGGTGGATCCGAGGGCTGGAGAGGCAACGGTAAATTAGGGCAAGTCCGATGAGGGCCTGGTGGTGCTGGCTTCATCAGAGTGTCTTGACGGAGATGGTACTAGCCAAGGCGCGAGATCCTCAAGGAGTTTGCCAATGCGGACCTTATTCCAAGGGTCCCGGACCGCTTCCCTGAGGACGAAGTCAGAGGAGAACTCCAGAGGATGGCGGTCCCGCTCAGGAAGGCTTCTCAGTTAGTAGCTCGCTGGGAGTGCGCGTCCATGGGGCTCTAGAAGCCTTTCGAGACTTCTCCTCGCCTCCAAGTGCCTCCTCACCAGAGAGTGGTACATCCCGGACAGCGCCACTTGGTTCTTGGTCTTTCTTTCTTTTTTTTTCCTTTTAAGTATTTCGATAAGTAAGGATGACTGGTTGATGGTGGTGGTGGTGGTGGTGGTGGTGAAGACGGGAATTGTGCCATTCACGACGATTGTGTTATTGCAGCAGGAAATCATCGTTCGAGTCCATTTGTGATGGTTTAGCCACATTATTTTTCATTTAGCTACATTTCAAAAATGCAACTAAACGGAAATAGGTACCATGGGCATTTGACGCAATAGGCACCTAGCAATCACCTTTATTGTTTGGTGGTAAATTAGCAGGAATATGTCGTCCAATTAGCATAAATTCTTTTTTAATAGTTATTTATTTTATTTGGTTGTATAACATTATATATTTTACTCTTATAATTTAATTTATTATTTTTATTATATTTTAATAAATTTTATTTCCAATATATTTTGAATTTGTTTTTATTAATTTATGGTCATATTTTAAGCAATTAATATTGTCATTAACCATTTGATCTATTCTTTAAGATAGATATTGATGTACAATTATCAAGTAAAATAATTAAAATATTTAACTCAAAACATAAATTAAAATTGTTGTTACACAAATTATTTTATGAAAAATAGAATGTCACAATTACAAGACTAACAATATAAGGGTTATATTGAAAGTTTAATATTAAAATTAATTCTTTTCTAGCTTTTTATTTTTTAAGTGCGTTTGGATTTTTTTTAAGTACTTTCAAGAACTCTAGTGAATAAACCTCCTTTTATTCGTTTATTAATTTCATCTCTTATTATCTTTCAATCACAACATATAATCATTAAAAAAAATGAATAATAAAATTAATTAATTTTTGACCTAAACTATTATTATTTAAAATTATTGAATTCTAACTAATCTAATTTTATGGTGCGTTTCATTTTTTTAAAAAAAAATTATGAAAATTAAATTTTATATATAATTGAAAAATATGAAAATATATATTTTTTATAAGCTATTTTTTTAGCTTTTGCAAAAAAGCTAAAAACATTTTTTTTCAAATTCTGGTTATTATTTCAAAAATTCAAATATATGAAATGTTTTTTTTAGGTAAAAAATGATTTTAACTAAAAAAATCAGATCCAAACATGGGGAGCCACCAACCGCTAGCTGCCTCCATGGTGATGGTTTGGTGACCCCTCCCCCCTTTTTTAGTTTTATTTCTGTTTTTTCATTTTTCTATTTTCTTTCATGCCCTTACTACATTAAGATTTGTGAGGATTTTCTTTTTGATAAGTTTCTATTGAAAGTAGCATGTGTCTAAACTGGAGGTAGTAAAATAAAGTTTCATATTGGTTTCCTTGTAGTTATTCAAATTCTTGGTAACTTGGCTGTATTGCATCATGGTTGGTGATAAATCAATAATCTATTAATTTTGTGTAAAAGACACACATCTAGTGCCTATTTTGACATGATTTTGTGTGATTTACTTGGTTAAATTAGCCACTTATATGTTAAATTGTTAAAACTGGGTTATTCCTTTTGTTTGTGTTTATGTTATGATTTTTAGGTGCTAAATAAGCATTCAAAGTCATATTTGCATCATTTATATATATGGAGAATTGGAAAGTAAAATTGAAGAAGGTCGGGTCTTGTTCTTGCATGGAATCAGAACACTATGTGAAGAAATTTCCATAGCTTTCATTCCAGACCTTCAAATTGGTGATTCAAGGTTCTTTGGAAAGAAGAGAGAAAGATCTACAACTTCACTGTTGTATGTTTTTCTAATTCCAAATTCTTCAAGGAGAAAAAGTGGAAGAAAAGCAGAAGTTGCAATATGTTCTTGATGTTGTCAATCTTGACCTTTTTGCACCAATTCATTGATATATTGAGATGATTTCGAAGGCAATGCAAAGCTAAGACACAAGTTATAACTTTCATGAAGATCACAAAGCTTGAATCCCACTATAGAAAGCTGTATAGACTTAACAATGAGCATATCACGATGTTATAAAGAGCATAACATGACCCCATGATGTTCAACACCGCCCTTATTGACCTCATGGATTTAATGAACTTTTGGGGGGGGGGTGGCTGATTTTGACATGCTTAATCATATCTTAGGTTGTTTTTTACAAAAAAGAAAAACGTTTAGAGGCCCAAAACAAGTTAAGAGGGATTAAGTGAACATCACATGACACTATCCAGAAAAATGGTATTTAGCGCAGTTTTAATTGGAATTTGCGGCGGTCGTGAACCGCCCAATAACGTTTATCGCCGGTTAGAAATCACCACGGATGATGGCGTCCTTAAACCATTTAGCGGTGGTTTGGAGCAACCGCTGAACAACCGCGCCAAAGTAGGTTTCCCGACGGTCTCGTGGCGGTTTGTTGCGGCGGTTCCGTTTTAGCAGCGGTTATAACCGCGCGAAATGGATGGTTGGCATCAAATTATCATATTTAGTGGCGGTTGTAAACCGCCGTAGATGACAATTACTGGCCGTTTTAAACGCAAAAAGCCAAATGCATATTGTTTTATCCTTTTTACTGGCGTTTTTAACCGCCACAAATGCCAATTACTGGCAGTATCAAACTGCCACAAATAAGCTGTGTTAACGACTTTTTTTCTTTTTTTTTCATTTTTCAATATTTTATTTTTAAGCATACAAGTCAAAAACACTAATTGGCATCCTGTACAACAGTAGTAATTAACAATCATGAACAAAAAGAAAAGCTGTATAGAAATTCTTAAATTTTTAAACAAAGAACGGGTGTATCAAATGTGATAACATAATATTAAACAATAGTTAAACAGATCCAAGTGTTTCAAAAAAGTGAAAGCTAAAAAAGCATAACAACAACAAAAAATGTCTCAAGTGAAAGCTAAACAAAGCAGCAACCTTGAGCTATGATGCCTTCATTTTCAATTTTGGTTAGAATGATCATCATGATGTTGAGTATCATGACTAGATGATGAAGGACGGTGTTACACCTAGTGAAATTTGTCCACTCTGCTCATCTGGGGCCTGAAATTATGAATAGAAGATAATAGTTTACATATCATGCTTAAAAAACCATTAAGCAAACAAGCTTCTTTCGAGTTTTCTTCATAGTGCATGTCTTGGTCATTCAAGCTGCATCACTTCATAAAACTAACAAATAACAGTAAATTATTCTTCTAGGAATAATTATTCTTTGTGTTTTAGTACATAAGATGCTGATTAATAAATAACAAATATTAAATTGATATTTTCAATGAGTGGCAGCAACAAAGGATAGAATTTTCCAATTGTACCCTAATAGCAAAAGCTACATTTCAACATTGTAGCAATTGAGAAATATGAGTAGAAGAGGAAAATATTTTTTCTAGTAAAGTGGACAAAGGGGTGTAAACATTTTCCACACGAAAAATACTGGCAGTATGAATTGAAAATATGACACGGAAATCAGCAGCTAATAAATGTTGTAGCGAATGAATATCTTTCTAAAACTACACCAATTACCATTTAGCCAATATGTCCACAGGCATCTCATATCCACATCTAAAGTGAAATTCAGCTGCTTCATTTCTTGCTTATTGAACTGAAGTCCTAGCATAAGCTAGACAGAGGTATTCCAATGAGATAAAGCAGAAGTGAACTTAGGATGTAAAGATGTTCAGAATAAATCAGTAAGCAAAATATTTATTTTCACTGATTTAAATATAGGCAACTCTCATATATCAAAATTCAATTTACAGAAAAACTACCTTATTTGAGACATGCTACCCAAATTTGCCTATACTGAAAACATATTTATATTTTAACTGATAAAGAACGTAAAGAAAGTTCACAAGTCTGTCCAATAAAGAAATCCTGAAAAGTGAAAAGATATGATGAAAGGTAAACCTGTCATTCCTGTCGCCAATAAACCAAGGTACTTGGTGATGGGAAACAGGTGTAACACTTGTCTGATCCAATAGCTTGTCCTGCATTGAACTTTACAATTTGAGCAGCCAGAATACTCATACAAGCAAAAGAAACATCTAATGAACTTCTTGCACTCACCGAAACCTCCTTCTGAGTAACAACACAAACTGAATCCTTTCCTTGGACACCAATTGAGGTTATCCCAGCAGCTTCAACAGCCTTGAAAGCATACTCTATTATGTTCATTCAAAAATCCAAAACTCAGAATAGTACAGCCTAACAAATTAAACTTATGTCCAAACATCCAAAAACAAATTTTCATAAGGATATGAATATGATAACCAAGGCTCATTACATTGACCATCATGTAAATCTTTTGGGGAAAAATGACACATGATACAACCAATTCAGAATCATGTAACAATTCTAGTTCCCACCTCCATAATAATGTTTTAAAAAGTGTAATCAAAACAACAAAAAATCAGGAATATGAATTTTTTGTCACTCACTCAATTGAATGAAACCCCCACTTGCTTGAACCAACCTACATCACTACTCCACTACCAATAGTTATACTATACCCATCAAAACGAGAAGTTTGAAAGAGAACAAAAGTCACACAAGTTACAACAACTTTTGTCAATTTTGAAATGCACAACAAATGGAAACCAGCCCATTATGTAAAAGATCTAAACCATACTTGACCAAATAACACGTCAATGTTGCAAGATATGCTATTGAATTCAAAGCCTTTATGCTGAAAAACCAAAAACCTCAGCATTTAAACGTTCAGACAACCAAATTTTAATCTGCTTAACAACAGAATGAGTTATGCGAGTCCATAGAAAATTGAATCAAATTTAGTTTGAGACATTTATGGGAGCAAAACAAAGAACCCCTAGTATTCCCATAAAGAAAACAAGAAAATAGAAAGCATAGAAAACACACACACACATAAACAAAAGGGACACCCCATTTCTGCATAATATAATAAACAGATTATAAAAGGCAAAAATGAAACAAAACTTGATAGTGGATTTGCATAGAAGAAAAGAAGGGACCTGGAGATGAAGTAGTCATGGAAAAAGAGGCAGAGGATAGCAAAGAAAAAATAAAACAACTATTGTTGTTCCCGCTAACCAACCAAATCCCAATGGCAAAACCATTGCCTTACTGATAAAAACCAAATGCATATAGGCCAGAAGGGAAAGCCAAGAAGTAGGGTATAGTGATGAACCAAGTGGTATTTGCTTTGTATTAGCAGGTGATAAAGACATGAATAGCATAAAGGTGGTAATTGCAGCAATAGCAACCATACATATATGGCCTTGATGATCTAACTTCATTATGAAAGAACAACAAAATTGTAAATATTGTTGCACTCATTGCTTTGCGATGTTTAAAGAAAATATTTGAAAAGGCTTTATTTTCTTCCTCGACGTCTCAAATCAACATCACTTGTCTTAGATCAACACAGTTTGGAAAAATAATAATGCAAAAGTCTTTTGTCAACATGACTTAGAAAAGTAGCAATG
This sequence comes from Dalbergia oliveri, assembly GCA_030441495.1. Taxonomy (NCBI): domain Eukaryota; kingdom Viridiplantae; phylum Streptophyta; class Magnoliopsida; order Fabales; family Fabaceae; genus Dalbergia; species Dalbergia oliveri. The sequence goes on along the minus strand of JAMLFY010000001.1, from coordinate 31,532,799 downwards.
CAAAAGTCTCAAATCAACTTGACTTGGAAAAGTAACAATGCAAGACTTTCCACTGCCAAATCTTCCTTGGCAATATTCATAAATTAAAAAGAAATATCAATAAGTCCCAAATAGCTTAAACTACATCAACACACAAATAACCATAATGTCTCATAAACTTGATAATGATGCAGGGCTGGAAAGGAGCCGAGCCAGCTTTAGCTCAATGAAAAATCACGCTCATTTCTATCTTGGCATAAGCTCAATCTACCTTAAGCTCACAATTTCCTTGAGTTAAGTCACCTACTGTGGCTTGTGTTAGTTAAGCAACCTATTGTGCTCGTTAGAGTTAGGCTCAAATTTCCAGCTCAAAAAATTCATTTCCTTCTTTTGACAAAACAAAATCTATTTCCATCACATATAATAAGAAACAACAGAAATTTAATCAGACCAAAAATAAAACCAAATGGTGCGATATATTGGATTAAAGCACCACCACCACCATCAGTAATTTTTTTTCCTTCTATAAAGGACCCAAGGCTTTCTCAAATACTATTAATAAATATGCTTTTGAAATCAGAACCAACTATTACAAACCTTGAGGGGTGAAAAGTGTGGTGAAGAATGGATTTGAGAAAAGCTAAGCTGAGTGAGCAGTTGAATAAATGGAAAAACCAGCGTTGAGTTTGAAAAGGAACGTTCTGCTCGCACCCTTTTCTGCCATATTATGGCAAAATTCCCAAATAACCAAAAATAAGAAGTCAAATACTCAAAGTAAGTCAACAAGCAAGAGAAAAAACCACCATTACCACTAAAAAATTAGAGACCAGAGGAGCCAAAATCTAAAGGGGAAATGAAGTGATACCTCAAATAGTGAGGCTGTGGCTGTGACCACAAAGCAAGCAGCGAATGTGATGCATTTCTCAGTACCGTTTCACCGCTCTCACTTTTCTTCCCTCTCTCATTTCAAACCCGCTTCCTTTTCTTCTTCTTCTTCTTGTTCGTCCTTCAATTTCTCGCCTTGGTCCGGTTTTCAAGCATGGAGGGAGAGCCCTCTCAACCACGACCGCAAATGGGGCCCACCTATCGTCACGGCGGAGGAGCAGTGGCAGTCATGAACAGGAACGACTGAGCGCATAGGTCCCTGCAGTCGAAGACTTGCATTTGTTAACTTATTATTCAGTGGTAATAAGGTCGAGCAAAAATAAAAGAAAAATCAAAACCTGGAATTTTTCGGATGAGTTAGGATGAAGTGAAATATCGATTTGCGATAAAAACAGGGAAAACGGTGGCTGTTCTTCCCTGTTACGAAACGGAGGAGACGAAGAAAACGGCGAGCCTGCGTCGCTGAATGGAAACGGAGGAGACAAAGAAGACACCGAGGCCACGTCGCTGAATGATTGGCCGTGGAATCGGCTGGCTAAGAGGAAGCGCCGCTGAGAGAGGGAAGATGAGGGAGGGGACTTGAGAGTCTGAGAGTGAGAGAGGGAAGCTGAGTTTACTTCTATTAGCTAGGTTTTGCCTTTCTAAATTTTAATTTTTCACCTTTTTTTTTTTAATTCTCGGCGGTTAGAGCAAATAAAAACCGCCGCCAATCCTTAAACCGCCTCAATTTCAAAACTAACCGCCGCTAAATAATTAGATTTGTGGTGGTCACTATAAATCGTCAGACAATGCAAAATATAGCAGCGATTTCCTGAACCGCCGGTAAAAAGCCGCTGCTAAGCAACACTTTTCTAGTAGTGTGAATAGCATGTGACATCTTTTACTCTTGGAATCAATCGGAGCAATTGGAGATTGAAACTCTAGAGAAGAAAGCTTATGCTACAACTCTTGTTCTCCTTCTCCTTTCTTTTGCAATTTTATGTCATTAATGTTCATTATCTCTTTGATTATAGATGTTATGATATTGTTTAGTAGCTAAACTCTTTCATAGCTAGGGTGATGATGTAACCTATGTTGGGATTATGAGTTATTGAATTCTTTTTAATCTAATGCATGTTCCTTCTTTCAATTGAGTTTCTATCTTTGTTCTTAATGCTTTTATGGTTTGATCACCATAAATTTATGTTGTGAGTTGTGTAGGCAATTGGAAAATTGGTGCATAACTTAGACCTACAACAGAAACCACAATTGTTAATTGTCTAGGATAGAGACGAATAAATTGTGTGGGATTTGAGATTAGGATTTCATGGAACACAATAATGCCTTTGAATCTAGGGTTCATGTAAAGGAATTTAGTAAACTTTAGTTTTCCAAAAGGGTTGATATGCCAAGGAATTGAGTATTAACCAAATTAGGAAATCCCCCAATAATTGAGAACATCATTAGATTAGGAATTTAACATTCATATGAACAACTAGGTAAAATGGATTCCTAGTGCCTTAACTTTCATTGAGTTCTTTCTTTGCTTATTGATTCACTGTTTTCCTCATAATTAAATTAGAGTAATTTTATTTTAATTTAAAATTTGAATTCTTGAAATCTAATGTTGGTTAGCTTAAATAGTATTTGGACTTGTGAAGTGATAATTGGTTACACAATCCTTGAGGGACGATATCTTTCTCACTCTTTATTACTTGTACAACTTGGTACAATTGCCAGGAGGATCAAATTTTTGGCGCCATTGCTTGGGATTATTTTAGCAATCAATATCATTAGTACAAAAAAAAGATACTACTCTAGGCATTTTTTTATTATTTATTTTAATTTAGTCTTTCTCTTATTTTGTTTTACTAATTTTGGTTTTTCTTTTAAGTTGTTAATAACACTTCAAGTTTGTTTATGTAAGGCATTGTCCCCAGGATCAACTCAAATTTGACTTGGAGATTGAATGCATTGCTCAAGCAAATGAGCGGTTGGCTAGGCTGAAAGAGAAAAGGAGAAAATGGCATCAATAGGTCAAGGGAGGCAAACTCTAGGCGATTATGCTACACCCACGCTGAGGGGTATGCTTCAAGTATTGTTCAATCTCCTATGGAAGCAAATAATTTTGAGATTAGTGCAGCTCACATATGCCTTGTACAACAAGAGCAATTTGGAGCATTCCCTTTAGAAGATCCAAATCTGCACTTGGCCAATGTTCTTTAGTTATGTGGTAGAATGGAGATGAATAGGGTGTTTGATGATGCTATTAGACTATGCCTTTCCCTTTCTCTTTGAAGGACAGGGCTAAGAGTTAGCTAAACTCTCAACCAGCTAACATTCTCTACATGGGCTGTTCTCTCAAGAAATTTCTTTCCAAATTCTTCCTATCATCAAAGATTATGAAGCTGAGGAATGAAATTTTATGCTTTTCCCCAAAGGAAGCCGAGTCCCTTCATGAAGCATGAGAGAGATTTAAAGAGATGCTAAGAAAATGTCCTCGCATTCTTTGCAAAATTGGCAACAGATACAAACATTTCATAATGTGTTGAATTATTCCACAAGAGCTATGGTTGATGTATTAGCTGATAGATCTTTGAATAGAAAGATTCTTGATAAGGCACATGAATTGATAGAAGTGATGCATCCAATGATTATCAGGAACCTCAGAGAGAGCTACTGCTAGGAAAGGCGTGTTGGAGCTTGACACTCTCAATGTTATTTTAGCTTAGAATGCCTTTTTACCTCAGTAAATGATGAATCTCACTAAGCAATTCTCTGAGATGAAGGTAAATGTAGTCAGCTCTATTCCAGGAGTTGTAGTTTGTGAGTTAAGTGGTGGTAATCATCTTAGTGTTCAACAACGATAGCAAAGCAAGTCCATATTTAAAAACAATCATGATCCAACAATAACAGATCAATGCAACTTTAGATTCAAATTCAGAGCAACATATGAAATTGACAGCCATAAGAGGAGAATCAACAATAGATCAAGCATCTAAAACATACCAAGAATCACTTGTAGCAAATCTAGAATTAGCAAAATCAGAAATTAAAACATCATAGATCAAGTACTACACAACAAAGTAACAAAGAAAATCAACAACACAACAAGATATGTGCCTTCATGAAGCAAATTCAGACTTACAGATCTAGATCTAAAGTCGAATAAAATCCTTCTAGTTACGACACCAATGGCAGGGCCAACAATATTGCAACCCAAACTAAAGGTTGACAAAACCATGAAGCAAGTGGAGAAGAAATCGAATGGCGAAGGAAATCTAAGAAGTGGCATTTGTTTGAGGAGAAGAGGCATAGGAGTAGTATTGAAAACCGGCTCAACCGTCCGCTGACCAAAAAATCGTGAACTGGTCATGAAACTAGTTCGAGCCACTGTTTAGATTAGTCTCGCATTGAAACTGGTGCGAACAGTTCAACTGGGTGGGTTTGTATCAAAACCAATGACTCTGGCTGAATTGAACCGAACCGTACGGGTTTTTTTTTTTTTTGGCTTTCTTTTTTGCTAAATGATGTATTTTTTAAAACCTTAAAAAAAAAAATCTAATCTGACTTATAGAAAGTTGCAAGTAATTTTGTTTGTATTGTTATGACTTGTAAGTTTATGATGTAAAATTTTATGAGTTTGCTTGTGTAATTATGTTTTGAACTTGCTAATTGTGATTCGTGACTGTGATTCGTGATTATGAAATGTGAACAATATTTAGGAATTTATGTTATTTATTTATGTTTTTGTATTTGGACCTTTTAAAGAGTGTCAAATTGTTAATTAGTTGTCATTTTATTGTATTTTATTTAAATTTATATATATTGTATAAATTCATTTTAACTTGTTTTATCGTGACCCACTGATGGAACCAAGTACCCTGCCTCGACCAAGTCAATCATCGGTTTGAATTTGAAAACTATGGGTGCAGGTTTGCAAGCAGAAGTGGTAGTAGAACATAGCCGTTCAAACAATAACATTGAAGCCAAGTGAACTCATCACGATTGGTGGCTTCTAAGGCGACTAGACATCGAAGAGACATGGGTGAAGCTCCTTCGCACTGGACCCGGTATCAATGTGATGACTTGCACAGTGTCAATGAAGTTGGTGATCAAAGGTGACAGTTCTGAATCTTCAGATCCAAATGAGAAATAGGAGGAAGCAAAAGAAGAGTGAGGATAACGATTACCAATAGAGATCTAGTGATGCTGTCATGGAGATTAGTGGAGGCAATTCTATGAATGTTGATGCATCCACAAAGAAGAAAATACAACAAGAGGAAGGTCATGGTAAAGAACCACTTGAGGAGTTGCGGAAGTCAAGAGAAGCAAGAGGTGGGGTAGGGCCATAACAAGGGTGGAGTGGTGATAAGTAATACCATAACTCTTAACACAATACATTTAGAATGCGTAATGGTTAATTGTAGGTTAGTACTCTTTTCGTCTCAAAACCTCACTTAATTTTGCCTCTAAAATAAAGTTACAGAAAATATGATCAATTTTTTTCTTTTTCTTTTTCTTATTGAAAACTAAACTATGACAATAAAGTTATAGCGCATAAGTATTTTATGTAATACGTGGCAATAACACATCTTATCAAATTACTCTTAAGAAGCCAGCCATATCATACAGGCATACTCATGATCTGAACATATCATAAAATGAGAATCATAGCATGACATGAACTGGGAACATCGTATCATATAATAATAATAATAATCTAGCATTGTTCCACAAACATAGTAACATAATAAATATACTGAGCTCACCAATAGAGGTTGGGCAATATAGTCTACAAATGAACATAAAACTAGGCATGGTAACACAATGTCATGTACTCATCCCCAAAAGCTAGTCCTACTAAGGTGCACAAAATAAATAGACAACTTCGAAAACTACTTCACAAAACAAGGGTTATCTCCACTATGCTCGGTATTGGAACTCCAACCCCATATCCGCACCTAAGGCCAATGTCCCTGAAAAGGACTCTGCACGTAGCACATGGCCTCCTTGGCACAGACGCCTAACTTGTAGGTTGAAAATAGCAGGAGAAGTGGGGTTGAATCGTGCTTTTACTTCTTTTGCTTTTCTGAAAAACTTAAACAAATTTTATCAAGTTTATTCTTGAAGGTAGCAAAAATCTTTGTTAGTGATGTTTAGAAAGTACTTTTCTGAACTAAGTGAAAACTCAGAAACTATTTAAAAGCATTTTTCAGAAATATGTAACAATAAATTTCAAATGCAGAATATAAAAGAGATAAGAAGGAGTAGAGAGATACTACATAGTGATTTTTATACTAGTTCGACTAACCATACCTACATCCAGTTTTAACAACCTGTTGAGTTTCACTAAATCCCTTTCTCAAGAGAAGGAATGATAGTCTTTGTATAGCCTTGTCAAGCTATTCTCGTGACAGGAGTTTCAATTTACTATCACTTCCAATAGTTTTTTATTAGCATTTCCACGCTAACCCCTCAATAATCACTAACGGATTAGGATATAATGATTTTGTTTATGGTTAGTTCTTTCTAACAAACAAACACTCAAGTATTTTTTAAGAATAAAATAATGTATGACCTAGAAACTTGAATGACTTCTTTCTAACAATTCTTCCTATGAAGAAGATGTTACCTAATGAGAACTTAGAAAGAGGATTTTTACATAAGCTGAAGCTAATTACAAGATGTAATATGCTTTATAGAAGAAAAAGAGGGATACACATTTTAGCATTCTTAGCAATATGCCAAAAGGCTTGCAAAAGTCTTAAGTTGTAAGCATATGGAATTCTTTTATACTCGATCTTCAAATCAGACCGTTGCCCCTTGATTTTGCTTCCTCTTGACACGTGCAGATCGTTTTTTATTCCCTGGAAAAGCCATCTAGAAGACTAGCTTGGTTGTGTCACATCTACTTTTGTAAACATAGAGACCATTGTCAACTATGGTTTCTGAGTGAAGCTTCATAAACTACTTTGTAGTTCTGCTGTGATTTCTGAACATTTTTCTTCCAGAAGCTAGGACAGTTGACTAAGTGAAAAAGTAGCATGTCACCTTCAACACTTTTTAGGGTTTTGACTTAATTTGAAATTTGAAATTTCCTTCCTTTTCTGAAGTGCACGATTTCTGAAAATGAGTGCTTTTTGATGCGTTCTCAGTTTCTGATCTTCTTGTTGATCTTCATTTTTTCAATTTGAGCCTGATAGGAATCTTCTCTTCGAGATTGAAGACTGTAATCATGACTTGCTCCAAGAAAAGATGGATATCTTCATTTTTAAATGAGTGAAATATTTTCTAAAGATTTGGACTTAGTTTCTACTCTCAAAAATCTTTCTTGTGTATTCAACATACACAAATTCACTCTTAGAACTACTTTTCACATGATTAAGGTTCTGAATCTCTTTGAATGAGATTATAATCATGTCAAAACATGACATTGTGAAAAATAACTCGTTAATTTGAACCAGGTATCCTTAGAATGGTCCTATTAAATACTATAGAAACTAAAGTAAAATGTTAGTTCATTTTTCAAAACATTTTAATAATATTTGTTTTGTTGGCACTCAAAACTCAAGCCATAGAGCTTTTTGAAGGGTTTTGGACCTAACAATCTCCTTATTTTTTATGATGACAAACTAAATTTTGAGAAAATCTTTTGGAGAATACTTAAAAGACTTTCCAAAGTTGGAACCTTATATCAGAGCTTAAACAGTAACTATGTATCAGAGTTTAAAAGAAACTTTGTTCCAAAACTTAGAAGATCTTTTTAGAGAATGATATAATGACATATTCTTTTAGAAATAAGCTAACTTAACCTTTTTCATTGATTTTTGTCAAGATACGTAACACCTTAAACAGCTTGAATCTTAAAGTCATTGTTGCTTTTAGAATAATCAAGTAAGGTATCAGAGATTAAAATGACAATCTTTGTGATACTTATCTTGTGTCAGAACTCAATATTTAGCACAATTTTGTTCAGGATATTTCAAAAAGCTTATCTTTCTTAGAGATTCAATATAACATTTTATGCAAATGTAAGCAACAATTTAAAGCTTAAAATTGATAATAATGAAAGATGTAGGAGTTTCTGAAATGTATATGCCAGATTATGAGCTTGGGTAACAAAGCATAAAAACCAAATTCTAAACATATGTGTTAGAGCATACTTGCACATTTCTGTGCATAAGTTTATGGCTTCTGAACCATATATTTCTGGGTATACATATGTTTCAAAACATATGAACATATATCAATGCATAATATAAGTATCAGAGCAACATAATATAAATGTTAGAGTAAATAAACATGTATATTTCAAAACAATTATCAAAGCATGATATAGCTTGTATCAGAGCAAAAGAAATGATAATTGTATCAGAATAAGAATTAACTTGTATTAGAGCATAGACTAGAGTTATAAAAAGGGTTAATTGCATTTTATCCTCTGGACTTTAGATCATGTGCAATTTACACCATGACTTTTCAAAATGTATATTGTGACACCCTGAACTTTCCAAACTGTGCAAAACACCCCTAGCATAATGGTGACAACTAATGAAGGAAAGATTTATGTGCACTTAACCCCCTTGATATTTCTAATTTGTGCAACCCAACACCTTGTCTGTGAATTTTATGGGCAATTAACCCTCTGATTTTTTTATTGTGTACAACCCAATACCCTGATATGACTTAAAGTTTTGTACTATTTAAAAAAGGGGATTTTTTTTTGCATAGTTTGAAAAATTCAAGGTGTTATGATGCACGTTTTGAAAAGTCAAGTTGTAAATTGCACATGACCTAAAATTCAGGGGGTAAAATGCATTTAACCCTTATAAAAATTGTTCTAACAAACACAAAATAAAATGAAATGATCCAAAAGTCACAAAAAACAAAACAAAATTATGATATTCTTGTGAAATGATATGCATGTGAAATGAAGTTCTTCTCAAGCACCCTTCAGCTTGACCCCTTGACTTTCACACAAAAGATTTTCTTCTTTTTCTTTCTCCCCCTTTTGTCATCAGCAAAAAGGTTGCGCATGAGGTCACACCATCACTGGGCTTTTCTTCTAAACTCACGAACAAGTTGTAGGAGCAACTCCTCATGTCTTCTCAGTTAGGCTCCAATATCTCTATTGGAAGCTTTAACTCTATCCAATCTAGCAACCATATCTCACTAGTTAGGCAATAATTGCTGGTCTTCTTGAGAAACTAGGTTGAGGTCAGGTTGAGGTTATCATGGAAGCTGGATTGTTGTTGTTGTTAAGGTAGCCTTGGAGAGGCTTGGATGTTGAGAGGGACAATGTCCCCAAATTTGGGTAAATCAAGAGCTTCTTATGGCTTATTGTTTGTAGCAACAGGAGAGCAGGAGTTGTTAGAGTGGTAGGTGGAACATCAATAGGTGAAGTAAATAGGGTAGGAGTAGTTGTAGGAGGAACATCATCATGAAGGAGCAGTGCTAAGCATTAGCAGTGTAAGAGAGCTAGTTTCCGAAGTTTCATTACTTCCTTCCAAAGGAGTTATTTTGATAGATGGAGAAAGATGAGGCACATGTCTCAAGATTATTGCTTTTGAAGGTTCAATAGCTTCCTCCTCATGCTCCTCCACTATTGGCTCCAAAGCATAAGAAAGCTCACTCATAAAAATCTTTAGCTTCTCAAGCTCTCCCCTCAAGTTGTGACTCCTTTTCTATATTCTTGAACACGAATTTCAGCATATGCTTTATGGTATGGGAATCATCATCAACACCTTTGGGAGTGGTTTCTCGAGCTTTCTCATCTTGAGCATCAGCTGTTATTTTAGCTCCATTGATTCCTCAATGGCCTTGTTCAATATAGCATAAGTAACTTCTAGAGTATTTGTTGATTCATTGGTTGAGTTGGTTTCTGAGGGAATTTGGCTCTTGGGAGGTGTAGTAAAAATATGGAAGGATATGTACCCAAACTAATGAGTCATTGGCAAGCTAGGTTGATCTTCAATCACCGCAAAGGGTTCAGGTACTTAAGCCCTTGCACTTATCCTAGATGAGCTCTAGATCCCTTTAGCCCTTTTTGCTTTCTAAGCCCTTTCTACTTTCTAAGCCGCTTCCAGTCTTCTCTTCTCTTGGAGAATCTTGTTCTCTTTGAGGATCTTTTCTGCTTCTTCTTCATCCTCTTCTTCCTTAGAGTATTCATTGTCTTCAATAACATAGCCAGCCTTCTAAGCTTCAATTATCTCATTTAAGATTATAGCAACCCTTGGCACATTCTTTGGTAAATTTTTAAACTTGTGCTCTATATCCTACCTCTGATGGGCAATTTATTAGGCCTTCCTTTTGGTTTTTCACTTTCTGAAGACTCTTTTCAGTTTTTGGAAGGTTAGAGGTCTTAGGGGACTCTAGCTTCTGCTTCTTCTTTTAGTTTTGAGGCACACTTCAGATTATGTCCTCTTAGATTCTTTTGTGTCATCTGTTTCATCAGAATTGCTTTCAATGAGGATGATTTTCCTCTTTCCTTTTCCTCTTTTCTTCTCTTTCTTTGCTTCTTCTGCATCTTTCTTTGCTTTCTTAATTCTGATTCTAGAGCTTGGATCTTTTCATACTAGTCCTTACAGCTACAAACTTAATTCTTTTAATGGTTTTGAAGGATGTCATGGTGAACTCAGTTTCCACCATGTACTCGAACCATTCTTTAGCTAAGGGATAGTGTAACATCCTAGCTTTTCTTTAGAAATTGATTGAGAAATGGTTAATAGAAATATTAAAATTATGACAGACATAGTTATAATGAGCACGGCTCCATGAGTAAAAATTAAAAAAAAATTGTAAATAGTGTTTTATGGGCCGCAGGCCCGTTGGGACAATCGAAACTGAAGATTTGGGACCAAAAGTGCCCAAAGTTAGGAAAATATGAGAATAATATTAGAAATGTGTGGGAATGACAATTTTATGCTTAGAATTAATTTTCGGACAATATCAGTTTATCAGGTAAGGTGTTTACCCGTTCGTGAGATTTTCTGGTACCCTTTTAACACGAAAGATATTTCCATCATAACCAATGGATAATATCCACTTCTTTAAGACATGTGGAAGGCCAAGATTTAATCTTGGAATCCAAGATTAAATCTTAGCCATCCATTATTGCCGTGTCACCTAAATAATGATCACTTTGTAAAATATCTTTATTTCATTTATTAAAGCAAGCCAAGTCACAACTTCTTCTCCAAGTTTGATGAGCATTTCGTGGTCAGCAAGAGGAAGAAGAGAGCAACCACCATTGTTGTCCTCAAGAGCTTGTTCTTGAGTTCCAAGCCCAAAAACTCCAAGCTAGAGTTGTTGGATCATCAAAAGTTCTTCACTAAGCTTGTTCTACACCCAATTCTCTATCAATCTAACCGAACAAAATTTTTATTCCTCATCAAAACCTTGTGTTGTACCTCACACCTCACTGATATCAGAGGGGTTTGAAGTTGAATTGGGAGCTTTGGAGGAGATGGAAGCAAGCTTGGTTAATCTTGAAGCCAAGGAGCTAATAGATTACTACAAGTAGGGTTTTTGCTGCCTATTCTTGTGCAATTTTTCTGATCTGTTTTGGTATGACCTGGGTCTGAAATTTCTGATAGTATTGATGGATAATATGTTGATATTAATGTGTGAATTTTGGTGGTGGGTTTGGATGGTGATAAAAAGGGGTTTTTATCAAAGGAAATTTGAACTAGGCTGTTAGATTTCTAGTTGTTCTGCAAGTAGTAATTATGCACAAATTTTTTGGTATATTTCTGGGTAATTAGATGATCTACAAAAGTTATATGTTGTAGTGGACATCTTAAAATAACTACATGAATTTTCTTAGGTGTTAATTTTAAAGTTTACTGCCTCAAAAAAATTAAGAACCGAAATGTGTCTGATGTTATCCTGGATGTTGTAACAGAAGTAATAAACTTGTCCAATTTTATTATCATAGAAATTGATTGAGATATTTCAAAATTTTTATTGTGCATTGGTTCCATCAATTTCTAGGGTTAAAAATTGCGGAACCCGACCGGCCTTGAATTGGTACCTGACCACCAGATTTGTATATTTTATGAAGTAATTATAGAACTCTGATTGTCCTGAAATTTTTCCAGGTTATTCTAGACACATTGAAGTGTCATATATAATTTTTGTGACTCTTGGGATGGCTGTTTGAATACACCAATTAAATGTTGAACCTAGAACAGAAATTCTACCAAGGTGCTAGAATGTGAAAATGGCTGGAATTTCATGATAGTATGATATCTATTCCAAGTCTATGGCATATGAATGCATACTAATTGTTTCAATTTCTTATTCATGAACCCTTAATATAATTGAATATTTAATTGTAAGGTAAACATGTTTTTGAGAAAAGAAAAAGGAGTATATGATGCGTTATGTGAGAAACGCGTAGAAATACTATGTACACATTATGTTGTTGTATATTTGAACATATGGGGAAAACAAAAACAAGACTTAAAGGGGATAGAGAAGGAAGGAAAAAGTAAGGACTTCCCTAGAAAATTATAAGTCGGTAGACGTATCGGCTAGGAATAGAACTGTGTGTGATCCAGAAATGGAAAAAAATGAAGTCTGATGATCACAAATAGGAATGAGCTCATGTCCTAGCAGTCTATTGTCCTCTATGAAATTATTAAATGTGTATGCAGCTCTATGTGAAACTAAGCCTTCCCTATGTTAAGAAATTGAGAAAAATACGTGGAATTGAGTTTATGGTTGTACATAATAGTACCTGATTCACTCGTGATGCCATTCTAAGTTCTTGCAATCTATAGATTTTAGGATTGCTATTTATGCCCTTTATATGAATATTGTATATGCATGAAATTCTTATCTGTACTATGTGTAGCCTCTGGGAAACTACCCTACTGAGAATTTTACAATATTCTCACCCCAGCGTGTGTATTGTATTGTTCAGATAGATGCCATCCTAGTGTTTTTCTTTGACTCGCCACAATGGTGTGGCAATACGACCCGCATTGGATTCCATGTATGCCATCGGTTACTCCTAGTTCCGTATATATATGTTTTTCGGTCATTCCTTTAGTACTTCAGTTTTTGCCGAGACTTCGACCCCGCCTTCCCTTACGAGGGTGTGCCTCTCCATATGGCACATCCTAATGTGTTTGAGGTTCCCCTTACTCTACCCGCACGCCCGGAGATGCACCCATTTCATCCTCGTCCGACTCGGACCCTTCTGAGGGCCCAGACGCCCGATGGAGGTGAGGTTATCGCACCGATGGCCAACGGCTTCCTGGAGGAGGAAGCGAGACTTTCAGAGACTGTTGGCATGTACATAGCAATAGTGTAGTGTTAGGGCTTTACCAACCTGAGAACTGATGTGTTATTAGTTCTCTTTTGCTCCGTTGTATCTATATGATATTTTGTCATGCTGAATATTTGAGCTGGTTAGGTATTCGGTAGGGGTCTAGCCTGTGATAGAGTTTTGACTAGTTAGGGGTTGTTTCATATTTGTCTTTTTATTATGGTGTATATATTGTAACTGGGACATGATGTTAATGTATATGAATATGGTTGTGGCAACATATGTATTAAAACTCTTTTCTCACTTAATTTTCCCGTAGCATCGATCAGGAACGTTAGGAATACTCTAATTACTATGTCAATATCTCGAGTTGAATGTGGTAATTGGGAGGATGTTATAGATAGCCTATCTATTGAAAGATTTTGGTTAGTAGCATCCTATAAAGAATACCATTTGTTCTCCTTTTCTCCTTGGTGATGGCACTAAGCATATAGTCCATGATTAGCCTAGGCAAATCCAACTTCTTCTTTGCCAAAAGGCAGTACATCAACATACAATCTATCCCAATGAGCATATCAATGCTTCCTAGTCTTGGGAGAATAGTGAACTATACCAAAGTGAAGACCTTGCTGGCCTTAGGACTCAATAAAGTTATGGTATTCTCACTAGGCTTATATTTGGGGGAGTTAGTGAGACACCTAGGGACCTCATCAATACTAACACCAAAGGATTTGAACTAGTCGCCTGGAGCTAGGCATGTGATTCTAGCAGCAGAGCACTGACAATGTTGGATAGCCTAGATAGTCCAACTTCCAGGAAGCTATCTCTGATAGTTGTCTTGAGAACAGAGTTTGCATTACCTTATAGATGAGAGTAGAAGGCAGTTACCATCCTAGAAATACCCTATCAGAGACTTCCAAGAAATCTTCATAACCTTGAAATGAGAAGACCTTTTCTAGGATAGGGCTTCATTCAGTTCCTTGCTCAGTTCCTTCCAGGTGCTACCTTTCTCAAGGAGAAGTTGTTAGCATAGTGTTCTTGCATAAGGGGCTCATTATACATGAGGAATATACCCCTCTTGGCAATGTTGTGGTCAAGTTGTTTGCCTTCTACAATTGGATTTGTGTTTTGAGAAGGGTGAAGAAATGAGATTGAAGATTTGTGATGAGGAGAGGTTATGGGAATGAGTGTTTATGGAGAATATGAAATGGATTGAGGTTGGGGAAAAGTGTTTAAGATTGAAGATAAAGGGTTTTTCTTTGAGGCATGTGAGGTATATGAAGTTATTAATTTGATGTGACTAAAAGTTTGGAAGTGACATGACGTGGGAAAGAGAAACTCAAAAGGTGGGAATTATCTCGCCATTAATAATTATTCAGAAACCATGATTGGTATCTAAACCTAAAGTGTAGTTTCTGAAGTCTTCATCCCACTTTCTGAGCCATCTTATGAATATTCTTCATTATTTTGAACCCATGTAGCTTTCTACCCATTTTCTAAACCTCTGATTCACTTTTTGGTTTTGCAACTGACTTTCTGAACTTGTCTTGATGTTCTTCTCTAGCGGCCTCAATTCAGAGTCCTATTTGAGGGATTCCATAAAGTGTTATTTATGCACGTAATGCAAGTTTTAAAAACTTCTAAGGTCCAAAAACTTTTTTTAATAACAAAAGCAATCTTCAGCTAATGGTTTAGTGAATATATAGACACTTGATCCTCAGTATTCACAAACATTAACTCAACATCACCTTCTGGACATGATCTCTAATAAAATGATGTTTTATATATGTTTTCATTGAGAATGCTGAATACGATTAGTAGCAAGATTGATTGCACTTGTATTATCACATAAGATAGGGATCTTAGAATACATCAAGTGATAATCCTCCAGCAAGTTTATGGTCCAAAGCATTTGAATATAGCAATATACAACAGCAACATATTCAGCTTCAGCCTTGAGAGAACTATTGTATTCTATTTTTTGCATGACCAAGTGATGAAGCATTCTCCAAAGAAGCAATAACATCTACTTATGCTCTTTTTATCCACTCTATCTCCAGGGAAGTCAACATCATAGAAACCCACAATCTTGCTAGATGTACTTTTCTCATACCATAAACCAAAATTAGTAATACTAGCTAAATATCTCAAATTTTTAACAGCAATTAAGTGTAATTGCTTTAGGTTATATTGGAATCTAGCACAAATTTCCACACTTAATTGAATGTCTGGTCTACTTGTAGTAAGATACAAGAGAAAGCCAATTATTCCTCTATAATTACTTTCTGATACTTTTTCACCATTCTCATATACACTAATGACTTGAGATGGATGCATGAGGGTGTTTATGGGTTTTGTTTTATCCATATTAAACTTTTTCAAAAATTCTTTTGTATATTTTTCTTGATGGATCAAAGGACCCTCTTTTTGTTGTTTTATTTGCAGCCCTAGAAATAATTTAAGTTCACCCATCATGCTCATCTCAAATTCACTATGCATTAGTTTAGAAAACTTTTCTATTAGAGAATGATTAGTAGCATCAAATATGATATCATCAACATATATTTGGACTATTAGAAAGTGATTATCTTGTTGTAAAGTAAACATGGTTGTCTCAACACGTTTGAACCCATTTTTAAGTAAGAAAATACTCAGCTTTCATACCAAGCTCTAGGAGCTTGTTTCAGACTATAGAGCGCCTTTGTTAACTTAAAGACAAAGTTAGGAAGGGCTTCACTCTCAAAGCCTAGAGTTTGACATACATAAAATTCTTTAGAAAGAAATCCATTTAGGAAGGTAGACTTCACATTCATTTGATATAGAATGAATACTTTAAAGGCTATGAAAGCAAGAAGTATTCTGATGGCTTCAAGCCTTGCTCCTGGTGTAAAGGTTTTATCATAATCAATTCCCTCTTGTTGATTATAATCTTGTTTCACTAATCTTGTTTTGTTTCTGATCACCTTTCCAGCCTCGTCCAACTTGTTTCTGAACACCAATTTAGTTCCAATGATGGTTTTTCCCTTAGGTTTCTCCCCAAGTGTTTAGACTTTGCTTTTCTTGAATTGATCTAGTTCCTCTTACATAGCTTCCACCTAACTTTGGTCATTCAAAGTATCTTCAATACATTATGGTTCTATGGTGGATATGAAAACACAATTGGTTTTATTTCTAAGGGATGATTTTGTCTTGATACCCTTTGAAATATCCCCAAGAACTTGATTTTGAGAGACTCTTAAATCAGAAACTCCTCTATAGTTTCTCTACCCATGTTGATCTATAGTTTCTCTATCATCATTCATCTTCATGTTTAGAAATATGCTTTGGAGTTTTAAGTTAGTTTTCTAAATTGACTTGTTCTGGAACTTACTTTCTAAAGATTGTGCTTTCTCTAGCATACGTTCTAAAGACTCCTTGAGACTTAGCTTCTTGAGATCTTTTTCCAAGTCCACTAGATCATGAGCAAAGTCCTTCTTGTATTCTTTAAACTTGATGTAGATAATCTTCTTAACACAAAGTGTCCTTTTATTATATACTCTATAAGCTTTTGAGACTAAAGAATATCCTAAGAAAATTCCATCATCAAACTTAGGATCAAGCTTTGCCAGCTTATCCTTGGTGTTAAGAATCAAACAGTTGGATCCAACGACATAAAAATATGAAATGTTGGGTTTTCTTTCATTCCATAACCCATAAGGAGTTTTCTTAAGAATTGGTCTAAGAAAAATTTTGTTTTGGATATAGAAGAAGTGTTTACAGCCTCTGCCCAGAGCCTTTGGATAAACTACTCTCTAAGAGTATTGTTCTAGCCATTTCCTACAAGCTTCAATTTTTCCTTTTAGCAACCCTATTCTGTTGGGGAGTTCTAGGAGTAGAGAACTTATGAGAAATGCCATGATTTTCACAAAAATCTTCAAAAACATTATTTTCAAATTCTCCTTCATGATTTGATTTTATAAAGATTATTTGAGAATCTTTTTCATTCCAAATTCTTTTTTTCCAAAAACTTTGAATTTCTCAGCCACCTCATCCTTAGAAGCTAAGAAAACAACCCATGTAAATCTAGAGTAATCATCCACTGTGACAAGACAATATTTTTTCCAGCAAGACTTGCATCTTGGTTGGTCCAAAAAGATCTATATATAAAAGCTCTAGTGGCCTAATAGTCGACACTAAATTTTTGTTGTAGAAAGAAGTTTTGGTTTGCTTGCCTTTCTCATAGAAATCACAAGTAAAATCCTTGACACAACTGATCTTAGGTAGGCTTTTAACAAGCTCTTTTTGAGATAACTCAGAAATCAGCTTCATATGAGCATGTCCAAGTTTCTTATGCCACAACCACTTATCATCCATGAAGGATGTAAGGTAATTTACATCTTGATCTAGATGGTCATCCAAAAATAACACATAAGTGTTATCATGTCTCTTGCCAGATAAAATGACTAGTTTATAATTAGGATTCATCACATAGCATGCCCTGGCATTAAACCAGACATTAAAGCCTTGATCACAAAATTGGTTGATATTCAACAAGTTGTGAGCTAGACCATCTACTAATAAAACAATAGAGATTTGGTGAGAGTCATCCTTACCAACATTTCTAATGCCTATGACTTTGGCTTTACCTCCATTAGCAAACTTCACAGAACCTAGTTCTTAGGCTTCAAGTTTCTGAACCATTTTCTGCCTGCTAATATGTGTCTGGAGCAGCTCCTGTTCATATACCATTTGGTGTCCTTCTCAACATGCGTTTTTAGACATACCTCTAACAAAGATAGTTTTTATTTTATGTACCCATATTTTCTTGGGTCCACTTTGGTTAGTTGCCTCACGGGGAGGTTTTCTACCCTGTTTTATTGCTTTCCTTTTCATGAAGCATTTAATAGGTGGATGCCCCTTTTGTGACAGAAATTACAAGATATTTTTTTCTTTGATGAGCTTGCTTTATCTTTCTCATCCACTTCATTCTCATATCCCAATCCCATCTTCTGAAAATATGGTCTATGATTGCCAAGCATCAAATCAAGATTCTTGGAGCCATTTACCATATTTTCTAAGTTAGATTTGAAAAGCTCTGAAGTTTTCACAAGATCAGAAATTACTTTATGAGCTTTCTAATCTTGGTTAGAAACTTCATTTCTAAGAAACTGAGCTTTATATTTAAAAGCTTATTTCCTCCTTGTATTTCTTCTTTCTCAAGCCTTAGTTTCTCAAAATCTATTTTCACTTTCTCATACTCTAAAATGGTTTTCTGATGATTCTTTTAAGAGTGAGATAGTGAGAAGTTAGGGTCTGAGAATTTTGAAGCAGGTCATCATATAAAGGTAACAGTTCATCATAAGAAACATCGGATTTTGAAGGCTTATTTACCTCGGTTTCTTCTTCTACAATGTAGTCAGCCATGAAGCAAAGATTGACACATCTTCAAACTCGTCTTGGCTTTCTAATCCTTCCTTCCTTCCTCTGAATTACTCTAGGTGGTGAGCATCCCTTTTTTTCTTTGAAGGGAACTTTTTTGTGGACCTTTGAGCTTGGGATAATCTATTTTGAAGTGTCCCTTCTCTCCACAATTATAGCAGCTCACATTCTCCAGCTTCCTTTCCTTTTCTTGTCCTTTCTGAGGTTTAAGTCCTTCCTTTTCTTGATTCTACTCTTCCAAGCTCTGGACATCTTCCTCACCAATATAGAGATCTCATCTCCACCTTCTTCTTCATACTCCTTTTTTTATTCTTCTTCTTTTTCTTCTTCTGAAGATTCAACAACTTTCATTGCCTTAGCCTTGATCTGCTTCTTGTAAGAGGACTTTAAGGCAAATATTTTATTCTTCTTCATGGCTTTACCATGAATTTCAAAGAGTACTACCTCATGAGTTTTGAGAGACCCAATGAGGGCATCTAGGCTAAGGGTTTGGAGATCCTTAGCTTCAACAATGGCTGTGACCTTGGGAGGCTCTGTTGCAAGGAGGCTTCTTAAGATTTTTGTCACCATCTCTTAATTTGAGTATCTCTTACCCAAATCTTTGAGTTAGTTCACAATATGCATGAACCTGATGGTCATGTCATCAATATTCTCTTATTTAAACATTTTGAACATTTCATATTAATGGACCAACACATGCTAATCTTGGTCGCCTTGACCCTGTTGTCCCTTCATCCAGCATGAGTAGTCTATCCCAGATTTCCTTTGCTGTGTCACAAGTAATAATTTTGTCATATTCAACTTTACTTAGTGCACAGGTGAACAGATATTTTGCTTTAAAGTTCAATTGAATTATTGCTTTGTGTTATTGAGTCCATCTACTCCAGGGAATTTCTCTTGAAATGGAGGAACTTTAAAGCTTCAATTTTTAATAATTAAAATGCATAGTAACACTTTAGATCATATACCAAAGCATGAGACTTTACTCAATAAAATTATGACATGGCTCATTTAGGGTAAACAAAAAGTATGGGCCTTTAACGTTATTAATGCAAGATAACTCATTTAAGCATTGTAAAGTATTAAAATATTAAACTTTATCCATTAAAGATGCAATTTAGCTCATTTAATCATATTAAAACATAAAGAGACAACCTTTAATCATTTGGAATGCAAGGAAGTTTATTTAAACATAATAGAAACATAATGTGACAAACTTTTATCGTTAGAACACAATAGAACAATGAAGAGACAAACTTTAGTCATTATAACATATGATAACTCATTTTATCTCATTGGGAGCATAAATTTACAAACTTTAGTCATTAAGTGCAAGACAGTTCATTTTAAAACATTAGAAGCATAAAGTAGCAAACTTTAAACGTTAAACTGCAAAATAGTTCATTTTATGATATGAGAATCATAAAGTAGCAAACTTTAAACATTAAAATGCAAAATTGTTCATTTTATGACATTAGAATCATAAAGTGATGAACTTTGACATAAAGGATGCAAGCCTGCTCATTTTAATATATTAGAAGTATAAAGTGATAAAATTTAACATAAAGGATTCAAGTTAACTCATTTTAATACAATAAAAGTATAAAGTGATGAACTTTAACATAAAGGGCGCAAGTTAACTCATTTTAATACATTAGAAGTATAAAGTGATGAAATTTAACATAAAGGATGCCAATTTGTTCATTTAACAACATTAGAATCATAAAGTGCTAAATGTTTAACATTAAAGATGCAAGTTGGTTCATTTTAAAGCATTAGAAGTATAAAGTGATGAACTTTAACATAAAGGATGCAAGTTAGCTCTTTTTAATGCATTAGAAATATAAAGTGAAAAAGAAAAGTGCATAAACTATAAATATCTAAGTTTTAAACTTTAAAGACTCAAAGGACGCTACTTGAACCATTAACATGAGATCTCATCATCAAGTTCAAGCTTTGAACCAACAACAACAAAAATAAAAGAAAGAGGAGGAGAATAAAACATAAACCAAACAAAATCCTACCAAAGCTTAGATTAGTGAAGAAATAGATGAAAAGGAAGTTCCTTGATGCCAAAGAGAATAAAATCTTCTCTTTACTTGGTGGTGGTGGCGGCAGCTGATGAGAGGAGAAAAAGGTGAGATTTGTGTGTTTTCATGGTTGTGTTTGGCTTGTGTTTAAGGTCAGATGATGTGGTTGAGGATCATTATGGTAGTGTGGTTTGAGTTTGAGAGCTTGAGGGTTAAGAGAGTTTGAGAGAGTTGAGAAAGTTTTGACAGAGGTAATGTCTCAAACTTGGAGACCAAGTTGATGAATATTGGAAAATGAGAAGCATGTGAGTGTGAGAGTGTGCTCACGTAGACCCATGTGTCTTTAAAAATCAAAATGACAAAGAGAAAAAGGAAGAAGTTAGCCGCAACACATATGGCAAGGGTAGGGCTTGAAATTTTCTAAAATGTTAAAATTAGGATAGTGTGATTATTACATATAATAAAAATAATTCAATAGGAAAAAGAATGAATCTTTAAGACATATAAACCATTTAAATAATGGGCTTCTAGATGGAATCCTCATTATAAAAACATAATTTGAATCTTTATGAAACATGTCTCATAATCTTTAGGAAAACTTGTTACATTAAGCATGTTGGTCTCCTTTCTTGTTGATGATGATGTCATAATTATTCTCTCTCTTTGACTTGTTAATTGTGATTAAGGATGAGATTAAGCTTGATCAATCATTGAGAGGTCATAATTAATCCTAAGGTAATTAAATTATCCTTAGATTAATTAAGGTTTAATTATTTTATAGGCCCCTATAGTTTCACTCAATTTTCAATTAATTTCCTGTAGTTTAAAATTTGTAATTAGGTCCTGATAATGTCTAAAAATTTTCAATTAGGTTTATACGTTGTAAAAAATAGTATATTCGTGAATAAAGAGATGGAAATTAAATATTCATGAAATATTTCATTTTTCATAACGCATGAATTTGATTGAAAAATCTCATACACTATAGGGACTTAGTTACAAATTTTTAAACTATAGGGACCTAATTAAAAATTGAGTGAAGCTATAGGGACTTGCAAAATAATTAAACCAAATTAATTAAGGTAATTAAATCTTAATTAAGCTTAATTATCCTTAATTGACCTCAATTAAGCCTAATTACACATTATGCTCCACTCCTTCATCACATATTCCCCTTCAAACATTTCGCCTACCCTCTGATAAAGATCGACAAGCCATATAAATTTTATCTTAGGGGCATTTTGGTAATTTGTATGTGGGCCAAAAATTGAGGTTTTCCATGATGCAGAGGCATGCAACGTTCGACTTCCCCAAGCGACGGTGTTACCGCCATTTTGGTGCTTGATGGGAGAGCACCTCTCTAGGTCCTCGTAAGCACTATGTCAAGGAAGGAAATGAAGATGGAAGTTAGGGCTTCCATGTGACCTTGGTTTGTTTGGCCTATTTTTACCGACTAGGGTAAGATTAAGCCCAACTTAAAGGGGATAAAACAATGGGGAATTTTCTATAAATAAGATTAGTAATGGGCCACCTCCAACTTGTAACACCCAAAATTTATTTCAAAAATTTTATTTAGAATTTATTAATCAGAATTTTATGAATCTAATAGGGTTCGTCAAGATAAGATCGGTTTCCTGAACAAAAAAAAAAGTGAATAGTAACTGTGCGGCCTCAGGCCGTTAGGACTACTAAAACCCTATAATTGGGACCTAGATACAGAGACTAGAAATATAGGAGTAAGGATAAAAAATGTTAGAAATAAGAATTTTAGACCCAAAATTTAATTTTGGGCAATATATGTTTTCCGGTACGGTATTTTATCCGTTAGGAAATATTAATGTGTTTCTTATACCGCATGAAACTTGTAGTGAAAAGTTGGCACCTAGGGTGACAAGTGTGTGGCTTAGAGGAAGCTACACCATTGCCTTTTAAAAGAACCAATAGGAGAGTTACAAAAATCTTCATATTTATCTTTGAGGATAATACATTTATAATAGAATTTAATGTGTATATTATCCCAAAATGAAAAAATCAAAATCTTATCATTCCACCCCCAAAAATTTGGCCAACAGCCCCCAAATCAGCTATCTTCATCTTCTTCCTCTAGCAATAACATGAACCCTAGCTAGAAACCTCAATTTTCATCCAAAAACTCCATAATCAAAAGCTCAAATCATATACTATCTCTTGTAAACTCCAAATCACCTCTTTATCACAAACCCTCACCTCATCATATCATCAAAATAGCTATTGTTTTGCTGTGTCACAAGAGGATTTGAGAGAGTTAGATCAAGAATTTGGTGGAGAACCTTTGAAGAAAACTAAGAACAAAGGCTTATGCTTTCAAAGGCCAAGAAGGGTCTTCTTTAACCTCTTTTACTTCAAACTGATTCTGAAATTTATTTGAATGATTTGGCTTGAGATTTTAAGTTTTATTGAATGTTTAAACATGGATATTGATATGTTTAATTTGGTGGAGTGTTTGGACGTTGTTAGAAAACTCTTTTTCTCAAAAGACGTTATGTTGTGTGATGAAGCCAACATATGAAAGTGTTTCCAGAAATTTTCTTGAGTCATTTTAAGCATTTTTACTATTTTTAAACAATTAAAAACAGAAAAGGTTAAGGTTTCTACCCAACCAGCCAAGTTTGTAGTCCTGATTTTGTCTAATTTTGTTACAAAATCAAATGATCGAATTTTGAGCTGAAAATTTTATAGGGTGTTGAGGACATCTCAAAGTTCAACATTAAATTTTTATAGGATTTTATCTGTTTATTGATAAGGTAGAAAAATCGAGACTTCTAGCTATAATAACCTGATTTTTAGTATTATTGTGATAAAATAATTAATTGTGAATAATCTATAGGGATTTTGAAAATTCCAATAAACAAAGTTATGATCACAACAATACGAGGATTTTGTAAAAAAAAAATGAAAATAAATTTTATATTATTAAAAATCAATATAATAATATTTTAATTGGAGATATAGAAAGAGACCCTATAATTGGTATAATGACATAGATAAAAATAAGGATAAGGGCAAATAAATATTTTAACCTGGTAAAGTTTATTGTTTTGTCAATTGGATATTGAAATGGTAATAATTGGTATACCGAAATGGTAATAATCGGTACACCAAAACACTTAGTCTGGTAAAAATAATTGATATTATCAGGTCCCAAATAAATTTTACTTATGACAATTAAATAAATATAAATATTTCTAATACCGATACAAGGTAAATTGATTCGGAAATATTTCCCTCTTTACTTTCTCTCCAAGCATGCTTTATTATATAAAGGAAAAAAATGAAAATAGTGGCATTTTCTTCCTCCTGGTAGCAGCATTCACGTTCCTTTCTTCTTCCTTCACCATCTTTATTTCTTTCTTTTTCAAACTCCATGAAAGCTCTATGTTCTTGAAGGTTATGCTTAGGTAAACATGTAAACTAGTTCAAGAACGCTTCCTCTACATCAAACTCAAGCCAAAGCCTTCTTTTCCCCTTCAAATATGTCCAAAGCAGCATAATTAGGTGCTGGAAAAGTGGGTTTAAGGCTTGAATTAGAGAAGAAAAAAAAGCTAGAGAAAGTTTAGCAAAAAGCTTGGAAGAAAGGTAGGAAAGATTCTAGTCTATTGCTTTGTGATTGTTTGACTATTTTTGCTAAATGAATTCCTGATATATGCTTGAAATTATGTTGTGAAATCTGAAATTATTTTCAAGAGGCATGTATATATATGAACTTGATAGATATAAAAGGGGCTATGGATAAAAGTCTTATGAATTGATTGAATTGATATAAGAGATTTAACTATGTAAATGAAGGGATTTTGGTTCCTTAAAAAGAAAGAGATATCTGGAAATTTTACAAGAATATAATCAAATAGTTTTGTAAAAATCTGCAAGATTGATATTTTGAAGTATAATGCTAAAGTTTCGTGAAAATGATGAGATTTTGATCTATAGAAGAAAAGCTTTGAAATCCAAGTAAGAAACTTGGTTTAATCTCCTGAGAGTTTTAAGAATTATAAGATAAGAAGTCCTATAAGTTTCTGATAAAGAAATCTCATAAAGGTTTAGCAGACTTTAGAAAAATCTCATTAGTTCGCAGATTTTATAGAAAATTCTCATAATAGTTTAGTAGATTTTATAGAAAAATCTCATAAATGTTGAACTATTTTCTTTAAGAAAAATCTCATAAAAGATTACTAGACTTTGCAGAAAATCTCGTAATAATTCTTCCAGAAAATCTCATAAAAAGTTCAGGAGATTTACCGATAAATCTCATAAGAATCCAAGAGATTTTTGAACAGAATATCTCGTAAGACTTTAGGAGATTTTGAAAGAAAATCTCATAAGAATTCAGAAGATCTAAAGAGAATATCTCATAAGAAATTCAGGATATTTTCAAGAGAAAAGTCTCAGTAATTCAGGAGACTTAACAGAGAAAATCTCATAAGAGTTAAGGAGATTTCAAGGAAATCTCAAAGCAAGAGTATGAGATATAGAACTATTAAGAAGAGATTTTACTTGAGAATCATAAGATTTCCTACACAAATATGAAAGATTTGTACAAAGAAAGAAAACTGAAGAAATACACCTTATGTAATATTAATTGCTTAATGGTAAGCTCATGGATTCATGGGTAGTAGTAGACATGCTATGTCCTTGGAACTATATCAGGTTGTAATTGCGACGGCGTTACATCGTTATGAGAAAAGGGATGTACTGAGAAAGAATAGCGAGGCTATTCTGATGAGATGTAGTAGATGTACTTAATCTAGTGAACTATATCAGGTTGTAATGCGATGGCGTTACATTGTTGACAGTATTATCCAGAGAAATATATCAGAAGAGTCCTATGAGTTCTACCATTGAGTTTAAAATTATCTAACCAAGTTAAGTAGAAGAAACAATGGTACCAACTGAAACCTTTACGTAAACAACAGAACACCGCAATTATCTTACGAATCCTTTGATCTTTTATTCTCAAGCATAAGTGTACTCATAATACCATGTTAACCAAGAAAGTGAATAAGCAAGCTAGTTATTTCAAAAGAATCCAAAGACATATTAATTATTTTAATATCATGTCAAATATCACTGTGTAGTAGACTAGTATTTTTCCTCCTGGGAATTTTTTATTCTCATTCCTGCGTTATTATATTTTTACATAGATTGCTATGATGGTGAATATTTTGTGGAGATTCTCAACTGATATTGGCCTCATGGTCCAGAGTTTCTAATGAACGATGATAGAGAATTTAGTCAGTATTTTATTTTCTTTTAATGAGTTTTTGAGTAGTACCCTACCTAGACTAGAGAGTTCTTGCGTGAATCAAGGTACGAGTTGACATAGCTATGTATATGATTGTTTGCCATTGTATAATACAATTATATGGTGTTGCTATTTTATTATGACATAGAATTTATGTTCAACTTAGCAACGCTTAGAAGAACACAGTTTATGTTTGTCACGAAAAAAAGGCTCATATTCCATATTGTATGTACAACTCTAAGGTCAAGTAGAGATAACAAGTAACAACTGCTCATTACAAGGTTATGGCTTAAGTATAGCCTTATGGTGTGAAGGGTGTTACACGGCTGTTAACTAAAATTGTGTATTTTCTGATCTTGAAAATTGTGGAATTTTATTAATATAGTTAGAGATCTTATTATGCTTTGCAATTTTTATAAAGTCGCGTTGATATATTAAATTATCTCTGAAAAATAGTTTTGCTTTGTTTTGATCATGTTTAGTAATTTAACCATAATTTTCTTTAGAACGAAATTCTAGATAGCATGCCAAACTAGCTAAAATTATGATGAAATATTAATAATTTGGTCTCATTAGGATATGTGAGCTTGATGATGATGTTATGTGCATATAATTGTAAATACTTTTGACATTTTCCTCTATATGAAAGAAAGATCATGAATATGTTTTCTTGGCCGGAGAAAGTAAATACGGTCTCTGGGTAAAGTAAACCTGACTACCCTTAAATTGAGTCGGGGAAAGTAAACCTGACTAGGAATAGGTATGTGTAAGAATTGGAGAAAGCAAATCCAATGATCATGTATAAGAATAAGCTAGTCTGAAAAACCTATTATCCTATAGTGGTCAAAATCACAATGATTAAGGGCTAAAACAAGTCGATGTAGCAATTGTCCTAAGTAGTCCTTTATCTTATGTGTTAAGTGAAGGATCTTAGCATCAATATTGAGGCTAATATGTTTAAATTGAAAACTTAACAGTATATGCTTTATGTGATGATGTATGTATATTAAGGGATTTAATAATAAAAGGAACCCACTTCAGAAGAATGATTTTGAATGTTAAAAATGAACCTTGATGTATGTTGCATGACCACATTTCTTAAATAAACGGAAGTGGCTGACGATGACGATGATAATGACGATGACATCGATTTTAATTTACATTTAGTGGATGCCCTATTGAAAATTTTAGGATTCTCAACCCTATGTTTTGTGTTTCCATATTGTCTCCAATTACTCAAGGGAGACATGAAACTCATAGAAGAATCTGATATGTAATTGTCCAACAGTTGAAGTCTCTTTTCAATTTTATTTTATTATGTATATTTGTTTGTAATTATATAAATAGATAAATGTATATTAAAGCTCATCAGAGCCTTTTTATATTTCGATTTATATTTAATGAATAGTTTGCTTCCTCTTTTACATGTTTTTGTAAAATTATGAATTAGTTACTACGTGAATCAATCAAAATTGCCATAGATATTTAAGTAAAGTTGGTTAAATTATAAGTAATAACTCCAAGTCTAATGTTATGACTTAAAGATGATGTTATACTTTGGCGTTACACAACTAACAAAAAAGCAAGATTGGGATTTTATGAGATGTATGGGCCAAGCCCAATTCAATTAAGCTATTGGAGAGAAGCTAGCATATTGGATCATGGCTTATGAGTTTTATTTTAAGCAATGAGAGCCGATCGAAAATTTTATTTTTGTGCCTGGGAATAGAAATAATTACTTCTAAGATTATTGTGATTGAATAATTGTAGTTAGGATTTATTGTCAATAGGATTTAAACTGTGTTTTCCTTATTTTAGCAACTTTGAGGACAAAGTGTTTTGAAGGGAAAGGTAATAGTAATGTAACATGTTTTGAAGGTTAAGGTAATAGAATATTATGTGAGAATTATGAATTGAATTTTCCTCTCGAGTCTTTGTCTTTCTCTCTAAAATTCCCTCTTATTCTCCTACTCTCTCTGTAATTCTACATCCTAATCTTCAATTTCTCTACTGTTTCATTATCCCACTGACATTATGGACCACACATTTGTTGTGGCAATCTGAATGTTGCTAACTAGAGCTTTTATTCTTGGTCCATGAGCTAAAAAACGAAGTAGATAACTTGTGCTTTACAGACGTGGAATAATTCTAGTGCAATAACGTAAATCTTTTGTAATTCTCTTATAAAAATAAAATAACATTAGACTTTGAAATTATAAATTGAAGTAGTAATAACATTCAGTTTAGACATTAAAAAGAACTGTGAAACATTCTAGACAATAAATAATGCCGTCTGGAATCTGAAAAATTCAAACGACTAATTGAGAAAAAAATGATAATTAGAATAAAGAGAATAAAATTATACGATTCTGTTTCTTTTTCAAAGTCCGGAAAATAAAAATGTCTAAGACAATAACAGTATAAAAGTAAAGCACCTCAGAGACCAGGTCCAAGTCAAAGTTCCCACTTTCTATGTCATCATTCACCATCATCTTAAAGTCATATCCTTTATCATTGTCAAGACAAGCAGAGCCTTAGATTCGAACGTCGAAGGGCTTCCAACCAAGAGAGCCACGCAGTCCCCACCGAAAGCGGTTCCAAAGTTTCCATGGGACAAGAAAATAAGCGGAGTTTTTCATCACCCGAACCACTCGATAATACGATCCAACCCGAAGACCAAGGGGTCGAGTTTGGTTCTAAATTTTTACCTAATATATTTTTTGAATCAGTCTTCAAATTGACTCGTCTTGATTTAAAGTTAAATAATTTTTTAAATATTAAACTTTTATAAATATAATTAGTGATAAATTATAAAATTTTATTTTTTTATTAATATATTTTACCTAATTTAATATTATTTTTATATTTATATGATTTATTTTTTATTGAATATTGATATGATGTACTTTGTAATATATATTGTAAAATATTTTTTAAATTTTAAATTTTACTTTTAAAATATTATAATTTTACTATATATAATATATAAATATTTATATGTTATTTGAAAGTCAAATCAACTAGTTACTTGATTACTAATTAGGTTATTATCTAGTAAAGGCCTAACTATGATAAAAAAAATTGGATCAGGTTCGAGTATTGTTCACCTGAACCAATCATAGTATGTACATCCCTAAAGGAAAGTAAGAAAGAATCCATAAAGAGTCCTATATATATATACGCTTAAAAATTCTTTAATATTTTATACTTAATGTTTATAACATTGTACTGGCTAGTCCACCAGTTAAATAGCCATTAACAGAATTGATTATTTGATTGTTGATTATCACATTGTATCTGACCTCAATGTTATTGTAATATTCATTTCAATTCTCACAACAACTGCACCGTATTAGTATTGGATTCTTTCGCCAATGTGTTGCGTTTTAAAGCATTGACCAAATAATTAAATTGGTCTCAAAAATATATTAGGGGATAAATTAGTCTTCAAAACTTGAAATTTTTAAATTGGTTCCTCCATACTTTTTCATACAATGAAAAGAAAAGACAAATTGATTCCTCTGTATATTATATAAAGGAACAATTTGTCTCATTTTCTGAAATGTGAGAGATTAAATTTAGAACTTTTAAATATTGAGAATTAATTTATTCCATATATTTCTCAGGAATCAAATTGGATATTTTATCATTAATTTGATACTTTTGTATACTTTTTCACCAATCTTAAATTACAACTCTTTTGTGGACTAAAATATATATTTATTAAAAAATAACCTTTATTTTATATCATGAAAGGAACATCGTCGTCTCAATATATTTTCACTATTAAATGGTGCTTAAAATTTTAAATATTTAAATTTTCATTTATTTCTTTAAGACACATATACATCCTCAAAAATTATATTAAAATGCTATTTTTCTCCTTTTTTTTTAACATTAATATAGATTGAATTTTTGTATGATATCCAACGCAATATAGCAGTTCTGATGTTGCCAAGGGAATGGTAACTGAAGTACGATGGCCAATCATTGTTTTCCCATATGTTGAATAACATACTAATTAGATACAAATTTGATAACAACAGACTTAAATTTTATATTTAGTGACAAACTTAAAATTTGTATCCAATTCAAATTTCACCACTTCCCACCTGGAGGACAACAGAAATTCCATATCACAAACTGGAATTGGGGCAAAAAAGGGGGAGCCAGTGCCATGCCCATGATTGTAACAAAACCATGCACTGGCAGATCTCCTATGCTTTAATGCGCAAGGCATGACACAAATATCTATATAGATAAGCCAGGCATTTAGAATCCAGCTACATTGACGAACCCAAGTCAAATCCTCAAGTAATAGAAGCAACCTCAGATGAACTCGTTTATTGCTCTTGTCAGAAATTGCACCCCACCCAACAACGTAACATATAATTGCGAGCAAAGTATACCATTGCATTGGGATCGTTACCTTCCAGCATCTGCTAGAAATGCTTATGCAAGCAATCACTTTGATTGCACATTTTGATAGATCATCCTCTGTTGGCGAAACGTCCAATAGCGCCTAGCGCACTTGTTGTACTCGTGCCATGATGAAAGCACATGGTCCCATGATGGGCTCCCCATTAATAGGGAGGCCAAGAAGAAGAACAACGACATCTTCCATTGTCACTGCACACTCCCCAAACAGGAAATAAAATGTGTGGATTTTTGTCTTCAACGTTTTGACAATGCACTATTAATTACTGCCTTCCTAATCATCAGGATGATACAAACCAGCATTCTTTAAATAGTCATGTAATTCTTGTATTAGTTGCTCAATATTCATGTGTCAACACATCGCAATCTTATCACCGCTCCGCCTTACAAGGTGGGGTCAAATAAAAAATATTAATTATCATAGTAAATCAACATAGTGAATCAACACTAACCATATGTCATGGACCAACCTAGGTAATGCCCGGAACGTATGGTATATGTTGCCCAAGCTTTAACTTACAATTGTCTACAGAGAAACGAGAGTCTCCCTATTTTTCGGATATTTCTTGAAATACAAAACTTGTAACACAATATAATCTCAATCCACCAAGGATAATAGATATAATATATAGGTCTTGGTGATGAATCACCATTTGGCACGACAATTTTAGTGTTCAGTTCCACGTTTCTGTCAATTAATCACCAAAGCTATGCATTGTGTAATGTAAAAACAAAGGGCAATATCCTGGCAATTTTGCAAGATGATATATGTAAAAACGAAAAGAAGTTCAAGGGAAACTATTTCCCTCTCTATCAAGTTATTTTATTTTTATTCTTTCCAAAATTGGACTGAAACAGACCAAAAAGGGGGGAGTAAAAATTATAGCCTTCAAATAATAAACATATTTCTATTCCCTTATTGATGTTCTAATAATAAGAAGGAAGATAACTTTGTTCCGTTTCTTCTTTGATTCAAACTCATTGTTATTATTGTTCTCACAATTTTGAGGATAAAAAACATTAGGCTTTTTTACGAAAAAAAATTGATTAATTACCATCTCCACAATTTGAAGCATTATTTACTTATATACACAAATTTTGTTATGAAAACATTATGACCAACAATTAATTGTATTATTAGTAGGCACTTTTCACATAATACGACCAACTACCAGTCATAAAATGTGGAAGTTTCCTTGGGAAGAGCTTTCTGACACCCTTGATTCCAAGGTCATGTTTCAGTCTGCTTCTAGGCATTTTTTGCAACATCTAGATGCATGCAATACAGTGATGTTACAAAAATCGTCCAGTAGTGGGCCAAAAATAAAGCCCAAAACCCACTATAAATAAAGTTCGGCTAAGGGTGGTGGACCACAATTGCTCATTTGTATCATTTTTAGAGAGAGAAACTTAGAGAAAGGTGGAGAGAAAGGAGAGAGTAAGTGAAGAAGGGTATAATGAAAGTAAAACTAAGATGGCTAGCTACAGCCTCTATAGCTAGGATGAGTGCGAGCACATCTCAACAATTCTTCACATACAAGTAATTTCTTAATCTAGTTCTACTTAAAAATTTTATTTGCTATAGACCTAGAATTAAGTACTTTAGTATAGCTTGTAAAAAACATGTTCATGTTTAGTTTATACATTTATTTTAATTTAGGGGCTAATTTATACATTTTAAATTTTGTATAGTTTAGAAATTTTAATATAAAAATTTCATTTGCTACAGACTTAGGAATTTAGTAATTTAGTATAGTTTGTAATTAACATGTTTATAGTTGATTTATACCTTTATTTTAATTTAGGGGCTAGTTTATACATTTAAAATTTTGTATAGTTGAAATTTTAATGTAAAAAATTTATTTGCTATAGTATAGTTTATAATAAACATGTTTATCTTTAGTTATACCTTTATTTTAGTTTAGGGTAGAAATTTTAATATAAAAATTTTATTTGGCATAAAGTTAGGAATTTAGTAATAGAATTAATTGTCATGCATTAATAGTGTAAAAACTCTTTACACCGTCAATCGATAAGATACTTACAACTTATTCACTTTGTACGGTTTTTAAAAGTTTGAATTAGATCTGAATTGAAAATGGACTATGTGACATTTTTCTATTGTTGACGTAGAAATGATAGCTCAGTCAATGGATGATAATTAGACTCTTTAGTAATTTCGTTTAGTTTATAATAAGCATTCTTATCTTCACTTTATACCTTCATTTTAGTTTAGGGGGCTAGTTTATGCATTTTAAATCTTGTATAATTTATAAATTTTAATATAAAAAATTCATTTGATATAGACTTAGGAATTTAGTAATTTAATATAGTTTACAACAAACATATTTGTCTTTAGTTTATACCCTTATTTTAATTTAGGGCTAGTTTATAAATTTTATTTGGAATAGACTTAGGAATTTAGTAATTTCTTTTAGTTTACACATGTTTATTTTAGTTTAGTCTTTTAAATTTGTTTTTATTATATACATTTTGAATTTTATTTAGTTTAAAAATTGTAATATAATTTAGTAAATTTATTTTGTTATACACTTGTAATATAATATAGTTTTGTTTATTTTATTTCCTTTACGCAACCTAACCTAGTAAATTTGTTTAGTTATGCACAAGTAGTGCAATGTGGTTTAGTTTTGTTTATTTTATTTACTTTGCTCTCCTAACAAGTGCACTTCCTCAAAATCCTCATTGATGTAGAGACATGTTGCTTACAACCATAGTTATCAGACTAATCCTTATCGACTTGTCGAGGCATTGGGTTTTGTATTGGTTTAAATGGTAGGTAATTGATCAAATTGATTGAACCAGATTTATACAAAAAAATATATAAAATATACAGAAATTTAAATAAAATATAATAAAATGATAACTAATTAACAATTTGACACTTTTAAGAGGTCCAAATACAAAAAAATAAATTTCTAAATATTGTTCATATTTCATAATCAAATCACATTGAGAGTTCAAAATATAATTACACAAGTAAACTCACAAAGTTTTACAACACAAACTCATAAGTTATGATAATACAAACAAAGCTACTACATTTATCTATAAATCAGATTAATTTTTTTTTTAAGGTTTTAAAAAAGACATCATTTAACTAAAAAAAAAATGACCTTACCCTTCTGTTCACTGCCAGTTATCATTTTAATACAAACTAGCCAAGTTAACCTTCACTTAGTTTCGATTGGACCGATCCAAACAATGGCTTGGACCAGTTTCATGACCATTTACGGTTCCTGGTAAACTGGTTCTTAACCGATTTTTATAACTATGCTTACAACTTGTCCAACAATTTATTTTAGTGGCAGGTAAACAAAAAATTGAAATATTAAATTAATAGAAGAATACTTCACCTTTTTTATTCTGTCTATTCAATTTGGTTTTCGTGAAATATCTATATATTTATTGTATCATGACATTTAATTTTATTTTCAATATTATCTTAATATAATTAATTGTCTTATTTTTTAATAATATTATAATCATATAAATTTATATTTAAAAAGCAATAATACATAATACAGTTTACTTTTACATTCTTTTACTATTATTAAAATATATTTATTATTTTGTTAATTGAAACACATTTTTTTTTAAACGGATGGAATGAATGAAAAAGTAAGTGTATCACTTAAAAGGATAATAACACTGCCCTTGTACCCACACAGGAGCAAAATCCAATTTATATATGCATTTCAAGTTGAGGAATAATATGTGACCATCTTTATACCTACACCAAATACTTAAACCAAGCTCGATGACAAAATAAATGCATGGGGATTGTATAACTACGAAGGGCAAAGGGAAAAGGAAAGAGGAAAGAAGAAAGAAAAAGCAATGTCCTTCCTTCTTTCACAACATGTTTTCTCTCTCACCCAAAAGCTTTTATTTTTCTCTCTCTCTTCTCATTTCTCTCTTCATTCTTCATCATTCACAACAGGAAGAAGAAGGAGAATCAATACTCGTTGGTAAGGCACAAAAATAATCCTCATGAATGAAGCTTAGCTCATTCCATTTTATTTCTCATATATTTGTGGTTTATGTCTCAAAGACATGGATTTTTCTTTTAGTTTTTTCAATAAAACAAATTGAAAATGAGATTTGCTATTATTGTTGAAAGCTGAGTTAAAATATAGTAAATGCGTGTTACGAAAGTTGTAAACCAGTATGTAAAAAGTTGTATATGATTGTACAAAATGTTGTAAATCAATAGCAAAATGGAAACCAATTGAGGACACATCCTGAACAAGTTGTTGAAAACTGGAGTTGAAAAATTATAAATACTTGTTACTAGATGTTGTAAACTAGTAGCAAAATGTTATAAACCAATTAAGGACACATACTAAACAAGTTGTTGAAAACTAGAGTTGAAAAATTGTAAATGTTTGTTAGTAAATGTTGTAAACCAGTAGCAAAATATGGTAAATCAATTGAGGATTCTATGTTTTCACCTATTCAAACTCTTAAATAGTATTTATATTAAACTATAAAACTTTTTAAAAAATATTTAATTATGTAAACCAAACTAAATTTAGTAAACACAACAATCTCATTACTAAATAAATAAACATAATTGTCATTATTAGACTAATTAACATAACACTCTTGATTAAAATTAAATTTTATTCATATATTATTTAGTTCTATTTTATATTCATATAATTATGAATTTTATTAATACAATATTATTAGTACAACTTTAACATTTTAAAATTTCTTATTTGATCTAATTTTAAAATATTTAAACTTAAATTATGTCTTTAAGAATGACGTTATATGTACATGAGAATATATATAAATAATCTTACTATTTTTCACAACAAATCAAATTAAACACCAAATAAGACTAATAAATATATTGCTAATGACTAAAATTTAATTTTATTATTATATTTAGGTCTATTTTATATTTATAAAATTATGAAAACATAGGGTTCTCAATTGATTTACAACATTTTGCTATTGGTTTACAACTTTTTATGCAATAGTTTACAACATTTTGCATATTAGTTTACAACATTGCGTAACACGCATATAATTCAGGTTGTTGAAAACTAGAGTTGAAAAATTATAAATGCGTGTTACGAAATATTGTAAACCAGGATGCAAAAAGTTGTAAATCATTGCACAAAATATTGTAAACTAGTAGAAAAATATTGTAAACCAATTGAGGATTCTATGTTTTCAGCTATTCAAACTCTTAAATAGTATTTATATTAAACTATAAAACTTTTAAAAAATATTTGATTATGTAAACCAAAATAAATTTAGTAAACACAACAATCTCATTACTGAATAAATAAACATAATTGTCATTATTAGACTAATTAACATAACACTCTTGATTAAAATTAAATTTTATTAGTATATTATTTAGTTCTATTTTATATTCATAAAATTATGAATTTTATTAATGCAATATTATTAGTACAATTTTAAAATTTCCTATTTGATCTAATTTTAAAATCTTTAAACTTAGATTATGTCTTTAAGAATAACATTATATGTACGTGAGAATATATATAAATGATCTTACTTTTTTTCCAACAAATCAAATTAAGCACCAAATAACACTAATAAATATATTGCTAATTGCTAAAATTTAATTTTATTGTTATATTTATGTCTATTTTGTATTTATAAAATTATGAAAACATAGAGTCCTCAATTGATTTACAACATTTTGCTACTAGTTTATAATTTTTTGTGCAATGGTTTAAAATTTTTTTATCCTGGTTTACAACATTTCATAACACGCATACTAATCAGGTTGTTGAAAACTGGAGTTGAAAAATTGTAAATGCGTGTTACGAAATGTTGTAAACCAATATGTAAAAAGTTATAAACTATTGCACAAAAAGTTATAAACTAGTAGCAAAATGTTGTAAATCAATTGAGGACACTATGTTTTCATAATTTTATAAATATAAAATAGATCTAAATATAATAATAAAATTAAATTTTAGTCATTAATAATATATTTATTAGTCTTATTTGGTGCTTAATTTGATTTGTTGTGGAGAAAAAAGTAAAATCATTTATATATATTCACACGTACATATAACATCATTCTTAAAGACATAATTTAAGTTTAAAGATTTTAAAATTAGATCAAATATGAAATTTAAAAATTTTAAAACTGTATTAATAATATTGTATTGATAAAATTCATAATTGTATGAATATAAAATAGAACTAAACAATCTCATTATTTTTTATTTAGTTGTAAAATTTAATTTTAATTGAGAGTGTTATGTTAATTAGTCTAATGAAGACAATTATGTTTATTTATTTAGCAATGAGATTGTTGTGTTTATTAAATTTAGTTTGGTTTACATAATCGAATATTTTTTAAAGCTTTATAGTTTTATATAAATACTATTTAAGAGTTTAAATAGGTGAAAACATAGAATCCTCAATTGGTTTACAATATTTTATTCCTGGTTTACAATATTTGTGCAATGGTTTATAACTTTTTGCATAATAATTTATAACATTTCGTAACACGTATTTACAATTTTTTAACTCTAGTTTTCAACAACCTGTTTAATATGTATTCTAAATTGGTTTATAATTTTTTGTTCCTGGTTTACAATATTTTGCATCCTGATTTATAATATTTTACATATTGATTTATAACTTTCGTAACACATATTTATAATTTTTTAACTCCAGATTTCCAATAATAGCAGCAAATTTCAGCTTCTACCAGAGTCATTTCTAGCTTGTTTGTTGAAAAAATTGAAAAATTATCTATGTCTTGGACATAAACCACAAACATATGAAAAATCAAATGAAATGGCTAAGCATTTATGTATAAGGATTAATTTTTGCGCTATTTATAGAACTTAACTCTCCTTTTTCTTTTTTCCTCTTATAAACGATGTAATCAATGAAAAATTAGAGAGAGATATGATAAAGAGAGATAATGAAAGTTTTTGATAGGTGTAAAAGAGAAATATTACAATGAGAGAAGAAATGTTACTTTTTTTTTTTTTCTTTTCATTTTAGCCCTCTGCATTCCTATCATCTCCGTACTTTAATTTTATCATCTAATGAAGCTTAAATATTTCGTGTAAATTTAGTTTTGGCCGTGTATAATTTCTCTTTGAAGTTAGCTAGGTCCAATCAAAGTCATCATCTACTAGGGTGCAGGAAGCCATACGGTAACCTCGTCGTCGGTTGTTGCGTTGCGGCGATGACACGCGCTTCAACCTTTGACGAGTTTAACAAATGAAACCCCTCTACGAGTATATCTAATGTGCCTGCCATTGCATTCTTCCATGCTGCTCCTCTTGTAAATGCTTTAACATTTATCACATACCTCACCCCTCCCACAAACTCTCCCAATCACATCCTCTTTATCACCATTTTCCCCAATGGGACAGTCACCCTCTACCGCCGTCCCATCGCAAGAGCCAAACCGCCGTCAGATTCCTTACGGCGATGCCGACTTCTCCCACGGAGGAGACCGCGACTACACCGCCGACATCCCCGACGAGTGCCTCGCCGGAATCTTCCAGTTTCTAGGCTCCTCCGACCGGAAACGATGCTCTACCGTGTGCCGGCGGTGGCTGCGCGTCGACGGCGAGAGCCGCCGCCGCCTCTCCCTGAACGCCGAGGCGGGCCTCTTGGAACACGTGCCGTCCCTGTTCGCCCGGTTCGACTCGGTCACGAAACTCGCCCTGCGGTGCGACCGCAGGTCCACCAGCATAAACGACGACGCTTTGATCCTGATCTCGCTCCGCTGCAGGAACCTCACGCGCCTAAAGCTGCGCGGCTGCAGGGAGATCACGGAGACTGGAATGGCCGGTCTCGCGAAAAACTGCAGGCTCCTGAAGAAGCTCTCGTGTGGTTCCTGCACGTTCGGTGCCAAAGGCGTTTACGCCGTGATCGAACACTGCGCGGTCCTCGAGGAGCTCTCTCTGAAGAGGCTCCGCGGGGCCGATGATGACCTCAGCACCGCAACCGCCTCAACCGCTCCCGATTCTGCTCCCGTTTCCGCCGTCTCTTGTTCGTTGAAATCTATATGCCTTAAGGAGCTCGTTAACGGGAGAGCCTTTGCGCCGCTTATAATTGGTTCCAGGAAGCTCGAGACTTTGAAGGTGATTCGGTGTTTGGGGGATTGGGATTCGACGTTTGAGGCGGTTGGAAGGTTGAACCCTGGGTTGGTTTATGTTCATCTTGAGAAGATTCAGGTCAGCGATGCGGGCCTTGGGGGGATATCGAAGTGTTTGAGGTTGGAGTCGTTGCACATAGTGAAGACCCCTGAGTGCTCCGACGTGGGGCTCTCTGAGGTTGCTGCGCGTTGCAAGCTGTTGAAGAAGCTTCACATTGATGGGTGGAGGACTAACAGGATTGGCCATTATGGTCTGATTTCTGTTGCTGAAGGGTGTCCTAATCTGCAGGAGCTTGTGTTGATTGCTATGTATCCTTCCTATTCGAGCTTAGCGGCGATTGCTTCCAATTGCCAGGGTTTGGAGAGGCTGGCCTTTTGTG
This sequence comes from Dalbergia oliveri, assembly GCA_030441495.1. Taxonomy (NCBI): domain Eukaryota; kingdom Viridiplantae; phylum Streptophyta; class Magnoliopsida; order Fabales; family Fabaceae; genus Dalbergia; species Dalbergia oliveri. Next base: position 31,493,993 of record JAMLFY010000001.1, on the reverse strand, counting down.
GTGTTGCCACCGTTGGTGATGCAGAGATTGAGTGCGTAGCTTCGAAGTGTGTGGCACTCAAGAAGCTGTGCATTAAGGGTTGCCCTGTGTCTAATTCTGGCATTGAAGCTTTTGCTTCGGGTTGTCCCAATTTGGTTAAGCTTAAGGTGAGGAAGTGCAGGGAAATTAGCGGTGAAGTTGTGGAGTGGGTGTGCGAAAGGAGGGGCTCTCTGGCATTTACTTTTGATTATACTGAAGTTGAACCTCTGTATGATAATGGTAGTGAAGGTGGGGCTCTGGAAAGTACAATGGCGTTTCCTCCTGTAGTCAGCCAAGTGGCCGTGCCAGATGATGCTGCATCGAGTAGTAGTAACAACAACCGATTGTCAATGCTCAGGACAAAGTTTGGATTTTTGGCTGGTAGGAATTTTGTGCCCTGTGCCTTGAGAAGGTGGGCAAATATTGATGATATCCCTGGTAGCAGCTTTTTATGATTTTATATTAAGAATGCTCATACATTTTGCCCTTTTCAGATTATGTTGATGAGTTCTCATTTGTTTAATTGAAAATGTTCTTTGAAGTGTTGATCAATGAATTTCGTTTCCTTACGGACTGCTAATAGCGGTATTTTGTTTGTTAATTGCATGAGCAAATGACCTTCATTGGGTGGACCTATTCGGTTTGTTGTTTTAATGGTGATGGTACCAATTCTGGAATGGTTTCCTGTTTTGCGTGGAAGTTGCATAGTGGTTTATTTAGCGAGTCCATTTCATTTTCAATAGCAGGGTCTTATAATTTTCCGCTTATGAGACTTTTCCAACCCTTGGGCTTGTCAATTTGCTGTGTTATAGTAATTTCTTTATTAATGTGCTTCACATATTAGCGCGCATGTACCCATTGGCTAGTGTGATCGAGGGAACATGATTTTAATAACTTCCTATGGATGGATCAGAGTCGGACTGAAAAGTCCTCATGGAAACGAGAAATCATGGCATGTAGAGCCAAAGTGAATTGTGATTGATCTAACCATTAAGTGACATTTCAGATTGATTTAATGGTAGCACTTACAATTTCATCTAAAATGTCATTTTATTATTGAATGAAGTATAATTCACCTTACAGAAATATTTGTACGCAAAGGGAGCTCCAACTGAATTGATGGGCGTGCTTCATAATCAATAATAGAATGACTTGAAAGTAATAGATAAATGTCTAGACCCAAAATTTGGCCAAGGTCGGGCACCGGCTAAATGAACTCATTTATTCTGGAAATCCTAAAAATATAACCCTACTAAAAATATTTCCTTGCTTAATTACTTTGGCTACTGAAAATTCAATAGAATCTCTCATAAAAGCTAAACAATACACACATTAAATTAACTTGTTACATAACAAAATATCATAATCAAGAATCAATAGTTGGCGTATTGACAAACCCAAAAGTGTTGTGGCTCTGGTTCTTATCAAATTAACAAATTAATCAAAATCGAATTCCAATAAAAACGTAGCATAGTGAAGCAACTCGAGTCATCTCACGTGGATGTTCAAATCACTATTTAATTAGAAAGTACAATGAACGTCAAATTTTAGGGTTTTGGATTTTAAATACAAGAAAATTAAAATAAAGATAAGGGAAGAAAGTAACGACAATTAACTAAATGGACATTGGATCAAGGATTTCCAAGAGTCAATGGCATATTTATCGCCAATGCACAAATCATCAAACACACAAAGTGCAGCTAATTTAAGTTATTAGCGTGATTTGCTATTAATAACTCTGAATTCACTTTATGTCTGAGTATTCGATTAGCACGTATAAATTAACTAGATGATTAAGGCCTCAACCTCCAATTAATTGATATTAACCTAAGTACCAATTGCATTAGCCTAAGTCTCAACTGAGACTTAATTTTTAGTCAATCAAACATACATCAATTAACCAACTAACATATATTCAATCAACATCTTAATCATGCATTTTCCTTCAATACCATTGAACAAAAACATAATCAAAGTTGTCCCAAATCATAAATTACAATCAATAATTGAACACTCAATAACTATTCACATACTCACAAATCAATACCATTCAATGCAATCATACAAAGGAGTTAGAGGAATGAATCAAGAAAACACAAAATGTATTGATAATAAAGAGCAAGGCGTAAGATACAACCCTTGGAATCCAATGGAGATCCCTAAGCTAGCTTCAACCTCTACTCCATGAGAATTACAATTAAAAATAGAAAAATACAACCTAACCTAAGAGTAGAAAAGAAGAGGAGAGGAGAGAAGGAGGAGAGGAAACCTATAACTATCATACAATTATCTAAATGAGAGTTCTTCATTTTGGGGTTGAGTCTCCTTTCCAGCATCAAAATTACTAAAAATGGGCCTTAAGAATGATTGGATGGTAGCCCAAGAAAATCTATGATCACGACTTGCTTCAGAAAAAAATTGTCTTCTTCATTGATGTAGCACTTTCTGAAAGTGTGAACTTCCTTTTGAAGATCTGAACTTGGTTTCTGATGCTTGAAAATCCTTCCTTGTGTATTTAACATACTCAAGTTTGCTTTTAGAACTATTTTTCATATCATCAAAGTTTTGAATATCTTTGAATGAGATTATAATCATGTTAAAACATAATATTGTGAAAAATATCTTGTTGATTGAACTAGTATGTTAACGAGAATGGTCTTGTTGAATGCTATAGAAACTCAAGTAAAATATTAGTCCATTCTTCAAAATATTTTAATAAAATTTGCTTTGTTGTCACTCAAAACTCAAGTTATAAAGATTTCTGAAGGATTTTGGAGTTAACATTTTCTTACACTATTTTCAGTTTTGATTACAAGATGTAATATTTTTTGCAGAAGAAGAAGAAGGATTTGCATTTTGCAGGCCTTCTTTGAAGATAGAAAAGCCTACGAGAAAGAGGGTTGAATCGTGCTTTTCTTTTTTCTTTCCTTCTTAGCTTCTGAAAACTTAAACTATATACTATCAAGCTATGAGCTTGAAGTGCATCGGAAACAACGATTACTTTAGAAAGATACTTTTTGAACAATTAGCAAGTATGATGATAGCTTGTATAATAGATATAAAGAATAACACAAAGAATAAAACAAAGTAAAGCAGTAATATAAATGAGTTTAAGGAGAGAGAGATATTGCACAAAGATTTTATCCTGGTTCGATGAACCTACTTACATCCAATTCTCAGAAAGTTGAGTTTCACTGAAACCTTTCCCAAACCAAGAAAGTTGGATAGTCTTTGTAGTAGCTTTCCCAAGCTCTTACCTGTGACTAGTAGCAACCTCTATTGTCACAAACCAAGTAGTATTTAACCAATCTCTCCAAGCTGAACCAATAACCAGCAAGTACACTGTTGTCACAACCTGAGTAGTCTTTAACCAGCCTCTCCAAGCTAACCTTGAGTAGTCTTTGATCAGCGTTTCTAAGCTAAAATTGTGACCATAGCTAACTCTACTATCGCATTGCAAGTAGTCTTTGAATAGTCTCTCCAAGCTAACTCACAATGATCACTACTAGATCGAGGATACAAAGGTTTGTGTTTGGGTTTGCCACTTAAACTAACCTACACTCAAGTTTTCGTAAGATTTACAATAATAGATATGGAATAAACTTGAATAACTTTTCTCTAAGATTATTTCTTGGAAAAATGTATGATATATAAAAGAACGTAGAAAGAAAATTTTCCAGATAAGAAAACTGATTACAAAATGTAATGAACTTTACAATAGATGAGGAGAAATTTCAGCATTTCATCTTTATGCAACGTTAGGATTTCTTACTTTGAAGCCATAACATCTCTATTTATAGATGGTTTTCATTTTGACAGTTGCCCTTGATCATTGCCCAAGTAACATATGTTGATCATCTATTTGTGTCTTAGAAAAGTATTCTAGAGGAGTAGCTCTTTGTTTGTTATATCTGTTGAGAAGCTATTGTGAAATAGAGGTTTCTAATGTTACCTTTAGAAACTACTTTTACTTTCTGAATTGGGTTTTTGAACTTTTCCTGAGTGGTTGACCACGTTGACAGAAGAAATGATGTGCCAATCTAACTGGATTTGACTTCAAATTTGAAAGTCAAATTTCCCTCATTTCTCGTAAGTGCACCGTTTCACTATGAAATGAACTTTCTGAAGTGTGGTATCAGTTTTTTGATATATATGTGATCTTCTAGTCTTCAATCATAGTTTGTAGATGATGAGATGATTGCGATTATGATGATTGAAGGTTGTAGAACACACTTGCTTCAGAGCTTGTTTGAATTTCTTCATTGGAAGTGTACTTTTTGAAGTCGCGCCTACTTTTTGAAGATGTTTAAGCATTTATACGTTCAATTCGTGATATAAATCTCACTTTCATTGAGTTCCTATATCTTTAAATGAGATAAATCATGTTTGCACATGTAAAGTGAAATTATTTTCACTTCAAGAGACGTGTTATGCATCCAGAAGAACCTTTGCTATTTCAAGAAAACTCAAGGAAACCATTAGACGTTCTTCAAAATATTTTCTTTAAATTGATTGTGTTATCATTCAAAACATTTTGCATTTATGCTTTCTGAAGAGTTCTGGAGCTACCACTCTTTTTGATTAAGCAAAAAGTCTTGAGTTGTAAGCATTTGACATTCTTTTGTACTTGATCTTTAAATTAGACTATTGCCCCTTGATTTTCCTTCCACTTGAATGTGTAGATCTCCTTTTTATGTCCTGGGGAAAGCCATCTAGAAGAGTAGCTCAACTCTAGGGCTACCTTTTGAGGCGTAGAGATTGTTGTCAAATAGGAAGTTCTGAGTGATACTTTAGAAATAACTTTTTACTTTCTGGTCATAGTTTCTTATCACATTCTTCTAGAAGTTGGGATATTTGACCAAGCTAAAAAGATAGATGTCATTGTCAACCTTTTTAGGGTGTTGACTTTAATTTGAATTTTGAATTTTTCCTCCTTTTATGCAAAGTGCACGATTTTCTAGAACATGTGCTTTCTGATAGGTGCTTTCAGTTCTAAACTCGCTTTGATCTTCACTTCTTCAATCGAGCTTTATAGATATCTTTTTTCATGAGATTGAGGACTGTATTCACGATTTACATAAGAAAATGATAGATTTCTTCATTGATCAACGCTTTCTGAATGTGTGAACTATTTTCTAAAGATCTAGACTTGGTTTCTGGACTAGAAAAATATTTTCTCATGTGACCAACATACACGTTCTTTCTAGTTTTTTCATATCGTTTAAGTTTTGAATCTCTTTGAATAAGATTATTAACATGTTTGAAACATGTTATTGTGAAAAATTGACTCGTTGATTAAACTAATATGTTTACGAGAATGGTTTTATAAACACTATAGAAACTCAAGTGAAATATTAGTACTTTCTTTAAAATATTTTATCAAAGTTTGTTTTGTTATCATTCAAAACCTTAAGCTTTGAAGCTTTCTAAAAGTCTGGAGCTAATAATCTCCCCTTTTGATAATGACAAACCATATTTTGAATTTTTTTTTTTGAAGATTTTAAAGAAAATTTCAAGATAAGAATATTAAATTAGAGATTTGAGATAGAAACAAGTATTGGATAAAAAGAATCTTTGTATTAGATTTAGACATAGTATTGTATACATGCCTAAGAATTCTTTTAGGATACAAGATATGGTAGGAATTTTCAGAAAGTAATTAGCCTAAGGTTCCTTATTGATTTCATCATGATATAGATTAACCTTAGAAGGATAAAATTAGTGCTGTATTTGAAAATGACTTTTTGAATGATATCAGATCATTTTGATTAAAGAACCATTTGATTTTCAATGACATTATTACCTTTTGAACTCAATCAACAAACTGTATATGAGTTTATAATGAAAATCCTTGTTATATTAATCTTTATCAGAACTTAACTACTTAGCACATTCTTTTTCTAAAATGATTTAGAAAACTCATCTTTTCTTGAGAAACAAAATCAGATTTTTATGTAACCAACAATCTAAAGCATGGAACTGATAAATTTGAAAGATTTGGGGTTTTATGAGATGCCTATGCGGATAGTAAGCTTGTATATATAGAGTATGAAGCCAGCGAAAATGCTAGACATAGGAGTGTCAAAACATACAAATGTATTCAAGTGTGTGAGCATGTATCAAAATAGGTTTCAGATCAACAAATCACTTAAACATATAAGAGCAAATGAGATACACATGTTTTTAGAGCAAATATCAAAGCATCATATTAAACACACACACACACAGATATATATATATATATATATATATATATATATATATATATATATATATATATATATATAAGGGCAAGTGACAGATCATGATATATAATCATTAGAGCATAAAGATGAAATAATTTATCAAAGCATAACCAAGATGTATCAGAGCTAGATAGATTAAATAAAGTGTATCAGAGCACACAAAAACATATCAGTGCATAATTAGAATGAGTAAGAAAAGAATATTAGAGCATGTTCTGAAAAATAAAAAAAAATTCCAAAAGACAGAAAAGTTCCAACTGGAGGTAGAAAAGTGCACGAGAAAGAGGGTTGAATCGCGCTTTGTCTTTTCTTTCTTTTTTCTTTCTGAAAACTTGGACAAATACTATCAAGTATTAAACTTGAAGTGCAACAGAAACAATGTTAGAATACATTTAGAAAGTAACTTTCTGAACTATAAAACTGATATAAAAACACAATTAATAAGTTTTCCAGAAAACACACATAAACGCACAAGGAGAAAAATAAAAGAGAGTTAAGGAAAAAGAAGATACTACACAAGAGTTTTTACACTAGTTCAGCCAATTTGCCTACACAAGTTCTCAACTACCGTTGAGTTCCACTAAAACCTTTCTTAACCCGAGAAAGTTAGATAGTCTTACCTAGCCTTCCAAGCTCTTACCAGTAACCAGGAGCTCACTTTATTGTCACAATGAGTAGTCTTTGACCAACTTCTAAGCTAATATCATAAATAGTAGTTCACTCTACCTGTCACATTACAAGTAGTCTTTGCTTAGCCTTTTCAAGCTAACTCACAACAATCAATCCTGGATTCGGGTTACAAAGGTTTGTGTTTGGGTTTGAACACTTAAACTAACTAACACTCAAGTTTTTGTAAGATGAACAATAACAGACCTGGAAAAATTGAATGACTTCTTTCTATTCTTTCTAGGAAGAACATATAATCTACTGAGACCATAGAAAGAAGATTTTTACAAGAAGAAATTGATTCCAAGCATTAATAAACTTTACAAAGGATGAAGGGAGATTTCTTCATCGTTTCAGCATTTTTTGCAAAAATCTCTTGATTGTAAGCACAACATCTCTATTTATACTTGATCTTGCCTTTATGACCGTTGCCCTTGATCTATTTTTCTAGTGACACGTGTTGATATTCCTTTTGTGTCTTGGAAAAGTAGTTTAGAGGAGTAGCTCCACTGCAGAGAGGTAGAAACCGTTGTGAAATAGAGGTTTTTGAAGCCACATTTAGAAACTACTTTTTACTTTCTGAATGAGGTTTTGATCTTTTCCTTTTAAAAGCTTGAGGGTAACCAGTTAGCAGAGGAGATGTCACATCAGTCCTTGACCTAGTTTGACTTTAAATTTGAATTTCAAAATTCCCTCATTTTCCTGAAAGTGCACCATTTCACCGTGAAACTTGATTTCTGAAGTGCGGTAACGGTTTCTTGATATTTCTTCGATCTTCTAGTCTTCAATTAGAGCTTGTTGATGGTGCTATGGTTACGATCATGATGACTAGAGGCTATAGTATACACTTGCTTTAGAGTTGGATTCAAATCTTCAATTCAAATATACTTTCTAAAGTCACGTGCTACTTTCTAAAGTTTTAAGCCTTGGTTTCTTACACTTGAGAGTTGTCTTTGATCCATTGAGCATAATTTCATTCATCCCACAATATATTTTTCACGTTCATTAAGTCCCAATCTATTCAACTGAGATTAAAAATGTTTGCACATGTCATGTGAAAAATATTTTCATTTTAAGAGCCATGTTATGCCAATGTAAAAGACCTTTTTGCGTCAAGGAAACTTAAGGCAATGATTATCACTCAAAACATTTGGCACTTAAGTTTTCTGAAAGGTTTTGAAGCTAATAATCTCCCCCTTTTTGATGATGACAAACCAATTCTTAGAAAATCTCTTGAAGATATTTTGAAAGAAATGTATGAGGATATAAGCTTGATAAACCAATTTTCTTTCAAAATGCATATTATATGATTTTTAGAGACTCTTTTTCTTAATGCATGATATAGATAGAATCAAAAAGCTTCAATGTCTTAAGTAACTAAAATCAGAGCTGTTTTATTTCAACTTAGGTTTCTGAAGTTAATTAGAATGCTTTTTGAGAGGTATCAAGAGTTTGAAAAAGATATGAGCATATAAACTTTTTGGATAAACACAACTTGATTTTTAGTTAGTTGACCTTTCTAAAAACACACATTTTTGAATAAAGTGAGTGAAACTTGTAATATTTTCTCTTGATCTTGAATTCACACTCAGAACATCTTTATCTAAATAGATTTTGAAACACGATGCAATTTTTATGCATAACAACATGCTACATATACACTTTGCACGTAAAAGAAGTTTCTGAAGCTCAAAATTAGATTGATCACTGTTGTGTTAGAGCATATGTATCAGAGCTTATAAGATTATATGACTTCATATTTGTGTATCAGAGAATATATGTTTTTAGAAGAACTTCAAGATTGTGTATAAGAGAAAACATATCAGAGCACTAATACATATATATATATATATATATATATATATATATATATTAGAGCATTAATAGATATGTATCAGAGCTAATCATACAATTAAGAAAAATGAACGTATGATCGATGTAGCTAAAAGAGAATGTTGAATATCATATCATATCATATAGAACAAGCGCTTAGACTTATAAAGCATACATCATAAGCAAGATATATCATAGCATAGATATGTATAAGAGGTTGAAAGCTTAACAAAGAAAAAAGACTTGAGAATGATAGATATCATATATGTATCAAAAAGATAAATGTTCATATATCAGGGCAATAATAGTTAAAAAAATAGTGTTCAATTAACAACAAAAAGAAAATGCTAATAAAAAAATCATCTCTGAGTTCTCCTTAGCTTGCTCCCCTGAATTCCTTAGCACAAGATTTTTTGAAACTTTTTTCTTCTTTCCCTTTTGTCATCACAAAAAGAGGGTATGCTGGAACCTAGGTGATACCATCATCACCCTCCACCTTAGTTCTCTAGAATCTCCAAAAACATTGCTTCATTCCTTCTTGATTCATCGTCTTAAGAATCTGAAGCAATAGTTCTTCATGTCTTCGAATTTGTGCACCAAGCTCTTTATTGGAGGCTTCAACCCAATCCATTCTTGAGGTCATATCCCTTTAATGATGCAGAAGAAGTTGGACCTTAGGAGAACTTGTTGAAGGCTTAGATGAAGGTTAGTGTGGCAGATGAATTGTTCTGTTGTAGATGGGGCAGCCTTAGGTGTAGGCTCAAGTATGTCTCAGGGGACGGTATCCCTAGACTTTGCTAATTCAATATCCATATTAGTAGTTAGAACAATAGGTGGTGGAATGGATGGAATTATAACAGGTGCAGACATAGGAGTAGAAGCAAGATCAGATGCAAAAACATGAACCGAGGTAGAAGTAGCATTTTCTTCAACTTGAGAAGCACTTGTTTCTGAAGTCTTATCCTTTTCCTTTTCCATTGGAGTTATTCTTATGGAAGGAGGAGGTTGTGGTACTATCAGGAATAATAACAGTTTCTGCTTAGCTTTACTTAGCTGGTTCTTCAATTATTGGCTCCAGTTGGGTCTTCAATAATTGGCTCCAAGGTTTGAAATAACTCATTTACAAAGGAATTGAGTTCATCCAGACCTTCTTCCTTAGGATGTGACTCGAACTCCATGGATTTTTTCATGGATTCCAACATTTGATTGATGGTCATGAAGTCATTACTTGTGCCTTGGGAAACCATCTGACCTTTAATGTAGCTGTTTTAATTGGAATTGTGGCTGATTTTGTGGTGGAATAGGTTTCTGAAGTCATCTGACTTCTAGGAGGTGAGGAGAGACTGGAAAGGAGGTAAACTTGAATTGTTGGGTCATAGGCCATGTAGGTTGTTTTTTCAATTACTATAAAGGGTTTTGAACTGCAATTTTTCTTCTTCTTTTGCTAAAGCCTTGAATCCCTTTATCCTTTTCTATCTTTCTGGCTTCTTCCATTTTTTCTTTTCTCTGGAGAGTCTCTGCTCCTTGAGAACTCATTCTGCTTCCTCCTTATCCTCAGAAGATTCATGTCCCTTATAGCCCCTGCTTGTTCAGCATCATACATGTCTTTCAATATTAGTGCTGCTCTAGGCACTCCCTTTGGTAGATTCCTATGTTTATACTCAAAGTACTTTCTATGAATTAGGAGTTTGTCATGCCTTTGGGAAGCTCACTTTTTGAGGTCTTAGTCTTAGTTTTTGAGGGTTTAGAGGGATTTGGAGTCTCAACTCTCTTTTGTTTCTTGACTTGTCTCCTTTTGCTCTTTTGTTGTGCTTTCAAAGGGACCTCTAGACAAAGTCTTTTCAAATGCTTGTGTTGCTTCCTCAGAGCTTTCTAAACCTCTATCAAGTAGGAGTATCTTCCTTTTTGCCTTTTTTTCTTTTCTATTCTTTTTTCAGGACCGGCCTTTTTTGATTTAGTATCCCTAATTCTAGAGCTTTGCTTTCTGAACTTGCTTTCACATGTACAGACTTGGTTCTTTTCATTGTTTTGAAAGAGAGTATAGTGTAGTCTATGCCTGTTAGATATTCAAACCATGCTTCAGCAAGAAGGTATCTAATGTGCTGGAAACTTTTGTCAATATTCCATACGAAACCCCATCATTTCTCCTTTTCTCCTTGGTGATAGCACTAAACATGTAGTCCATAATCATCCTGGGTAGATTAACTTTTCTTTTTGCCATTAGGCAGAATACCATATAGTCCATACCCAATAGTACATCAATACTTCCTAGCCTAGGAAGAATGGTAAACTGAACGACAGTGAATACCTTTTTCACCCTTAAGCTTAGCATGGAGGCGGTAATGTCAGAGGGCTTGTGTCATGGGGAATTAATGAAACACTTGGAAACTTTTTTAGCGCTTACTACAAGTGACTTGAACCATTCATTCTGATAGCAGTGATTTTAACCAATGGGAGCCTAACCATTATAGAAAGTTTGGACAACCCAATCTCTATATAGGTGTCACGAATGGTTTTTTGAGAGTGGTGTAGTTTTTTTGCCTCGAGGTGGGAGTAGAATGCAATCACCATACCTGGAAACACCCTATTGAGATGTTTCAGAAACTCCTCCCATCCTTAAAAGTGAACATTTCCTGACTATAGGAACTTGGTTCATCAGGGAGTAACTTAATCTCTTCCTGGAGAAATCTTTCTTTGAGAAAAGTTTTCTTTATAGAACTCCTACATCAGTGGTTGATTATACATTATAAAGGGTCCCCTATTTGCCGCAGATCAGTTGAGTTCCTTTCCTTCACCCATAGCAAGGGTTGTGTATAAGAAGGTTGAACGAAATGTGAGGGCTTAAGAAATGGTACGGTTTCAGTCAAGGAAGATTTATGAGGGAAGGTGAAACAGTTGGGATTTGAGAGTTTAAGGTTTAAGACGAGGGAGTAAAGTGTGACATGTGAGAATGAGGAGTTATTTAAGTGATGGGACGTAAAGACTGAAGGTGAGGTGATATGGGAGAGAGAAACTCAAAAAGAGTGAAAATTATCCTGCCTTTCCATTCTTTCAGAATAAGTGGTTTTTGATGCTTCGAACCACTTTCTGAACTTGCTTTTGACCCATCGAGATAACACTTCTTTCTCATATCTTAGTAATCTTTAGGATCTGAACCCTTTGAGATCATATCACCAATTTTCTGAACATTTGGTCTTTACTAGCTTTAAAAATGACTTTTTGATCTTATAAACTGATCTTCAGGTCTTGCAAACTTATTGTCTTTGTTTAGGCTTCAGTTTAGAGCCACAAAAGGGAGAGTCTAGAGATGTTTATGCATAAATGCTTATGCAAATTTAAAAATATTTAAGGTTTTAAAGCATTTTCAAGCAGCAAAGACGATCTCCAGCTAATGGTTTTGTAAATATTTTGACACTTAGTCTTCGCATTTACAAACATTAACTCAACATCTCCTTTTTGAACATGATCCCTAATAAAATGATGTTTAACATCAGTGTGCTTGGATCTAGAGTGCTGGATAGGATTCTTAGCGTGATTAATAGTACTAGTATTATTACAGAAGATAGGGATTTTGAAATACCTTAGATGAAAATCTTCTAGTTAGTTCTTTATCCACAGCACATGGGTGCTATACATATTTAGCTTTAGCTATAGATAGAGCGATGATGTTTTACTTCTTGCATGACCAAGTGATGAGGCTCTTTCAAAGAAACAGCAACATCCACTTGTGCTTTTTCTCTTCACTCTATATCCAGCGAAGTTAGCATCACAGGACCCTACAATCTTACACAATGTACCTTTTCTTGGACCATAAGCTAAGATTAGTAGTACCAGATAGATATATTAAAATATGTTTAGCAACATTTAAGTGTGATTGTTTTGGGTTAGATTGGAATCTAGCACAAATTCTTACACTTAACTGAATGTTTAGTCTACTTGTTGTAAGATACAGAAGTGAACCGATCATTCCTCTATAATTGATTTCTATACCTTTTCACTATTCTTATCAGGATCAATGACTTGAGATGGATGTATAGGGTACTCATAGGTTTGGCTTGATCCATGTTAAACTTTTTCAAAAGCTTTTTTGTGTACTTTTCTTGATGGATCAAGGTTCCTTCCTTTTTGTTATTTTATTTGAAGATTGATGAAAAACTTGAGTTCACCCATTATGCTCATCTCAAATTCACTCTATATTAATTTTGAAAACTTTTCACAGAGAATTATTGATGGCACTAAATATAATGTCACCAACATATTTTTGAACTATCTCAAAGTGATTATCTTGCTCAAGAGTAAAAAGGGTTGTGTCAACTTTACCTCTCTTGAACCCATTCTTCAAGTAAAAAGGTATTTAGCCTTTCATACCAAGCTCTAAGAGGTTGTTTCAGACCATAAAGTGCCTTTGTTAACTTGAAAACATGGTTGGGAAGGTTTTCACTTTCAAAACCAAGCGGCTACTTTACATGTACTTCTTCAAGAGGAATCCATTTAGGAACTAGACTTGACATCCAATTGGTAGAGAGTGAATCCCTTGAAGGCTGCAAAAACAAGTAGCATTCTTATGGTTTTGAGCCTAGCTACTGGTGCAAAGGTTTCATCATAATTAATTCCCTCTTGTTGATTATAACCTTGTGCAACCAACCTTGCTTTGTTTTTAATGACCTTGCCAGCTTTATCCAGCTTGATTTTGAACACCTATTTGGTTCCAATGATGGTCTTCCCTTTGGGTTTTTTGACGAGCGTCAAAACTTTGCTTTTCTGAACTTGGTCCTGCTCCTCTTGCATAGCTTCCACCTAACTTTGATAATTTAAAGTATCGTCAATACAGTTAGGCTTGATGATGGAGCTGAAAGCACAATTGGACACATTTATGAAGGAAGAACTTGTTTTCACAATAACTTTGATCATAAAATCCTTTGTAGTTTCTATAACTTTGATGTTCTTCAGCTTCTCTTTCATTTTTAGGCTTTTCTTCTTCATGCTCAAAGATATCACTTTCTGACGACTTTGGAGTTCTCAGTAAGCTTTCTGAATGAGTTCATGTTCTAAAGCGTACTTTCTGAAGATTGTGCTTTCATTTTCTTTCTTTTTGAGGATTCCTTAAGGTTCAGTTCTCAAGGTTCTCTTCTAGCTCTTCAAGATCATCAGCAAAGTCCTTCTTGAGCTCTTTGAATTTGATATGAATGCTCTTTAACGCATAGCGTTCTCTTATTGTACACCCTGGAAGCTTTGGAGACCGAAAGTATTCTAAGAAAATTTCATCATTAGATTTAGGATCAAACTTTACTAGTTTGTTTGTCCTTGGTGTTAAGAATGAAGGGATGAGCCAAATATATGGAAATAAGATATGTTGAATTTTCTGCCCTTCCATAGCTCATAAAGGGTTATCTTGAGGATTGGCCTTAAAATATTCTATTTTGAAGTAGTATGAGGTGTTTACAACCTCAGCCCAAAATCATTTTGACAAAGCGCTTTCTAAAAGCATGGTTCTGGCTATTTCTTGTAAGCTTTATTTTTCCTTTCTGCAATCCCATTTTGTTGGGGAGTTCTAGATGTAGAGAGCTCATGAGAAATGCTGATTTTCATAAATCTCTTCGAAAACATGATTTTCAAATTTTCCTCCATGATATGATCTTATAATCTTTTTAGTACAAATCGCGTTTTCCAAAAACCTTGAATCTTTTGAATACCTCATCCTTAGAAGCTAGAAGAATAACTCATGTGAATTTGGAGAAACCATCCACTATGATAAGACAATATATTTTCCTAGCAAGACTTACAATCTTGGTTAGTCCAAAGAGATCTATGTGTAAAAGTTGAAGAGGCTTAGTGGTTGAAACCATATTTTTATTGTGGAAAGAAGCGTTGGTTTGCTTGCCTTTCTCATAGAAATCACAAGTTGAATCCTTGTCAAATATGATCTTTGGAGTTTTTAACAAGGTCATTTTGAGAAGAGTAAGCTTCATAGGAGCATGTCCAAGCTTCTTATGTCACAGCTACTTATCATCCATAAAGGATGCCATATATTTTACATCTTGATCTAGAAGGTCATCCAAGAATAACACATAAGTGTTATCAGGTCTCTTGCCAGATAAAATGACTTGTCTCGAAGTGGGATTTACAATTTTGCAAACATGAGCATTAAATAAAACATTAAAGCCTTGCTCACATAATTCACTGATCTAACAGAATTGTGAGCTAGGCCATCAATAAGTAAAACATCAAAAATTTGGTTGGAATCATCTTTACCAACATTTCCTATGCCTGTGACCTTGGCCTTACCTTCATCTGCAAATTTCACTAATCCAGAGTTCTTTGGCTTCAAATTTCTAAACCATCTTGGATTCGGACATGTATCTAAGTAGCCACTGTCTATGTACCATTTGTTGTTCTGAATCAATGTGCGTTCTAGACACACCTACAACAAAAAAGATTTTATTTTAGGTACCCAGACTTTCTTGGCTCCTTTTGGGTTAGTCTTTCAAGGAGGAATTCTCAACCTTTTTGACAGATTTCTTCCTCATGAAACACTTGTCGGTGGTGTCCCTTCTTATGACAAAAAGTACAAGAAACTTTATTCTTTACTTTCTTAGATGAGATTGTTTTTTCCTTTCTCATCCATTTTACTTTCATATTCCAACCTATTTTTTGAAAATATGGCCTTTGACCTCCAAGTATTAGTTCAAGATTCTTTGAACCATTTACCATCTTTTCAAGGTCAGATTTGAAAAGCTTTGAAGTTCTTTCAAGTTCAAGAAATAATTTTCTAAGCTTTCTCATTTTTTTTTAGAGATTTCAGCTTTTAAGGCATTGAGCTTAATATTGAAAACTATGTTTTCTCCTTTTATTTCTTCTTCTCAAGCCTTAGATTTTCAACATCTGATTTGGCCTTTTTGAGTTCAAAAACCAATCTTTGATGATTCTTTTTCAGGTTGAAATAATGAGAAAAGAGAGTTTGAGAATTGTCCAGACTCATCATATAATGCCATTCATCATAAGAGAGTTAAGGTTCAGATGTTTTTACCTTAGGTTCTCCCTTCTGAAGCATAGTCACCATAAAGAGAGATTTGCAATATCTTCCAGCTCATCTTGGCTTTCTGAACCGTCCTTCTCCTCCTCTCAAGTTGCTCCAAGTAGCCAGCATCCCTTTCTTCTTGGAGTGGAACTTCTTCTATGGACCCTTAAGCTTTGGACATTTAGTTTTGAAATGTCCCTTCTCACCACAGTTGTAGCAGATGATGCTTTCTAGCTTTAACTTGTCTTTTCTGTCCTTTTTGAGGTTGATATCTCTTCTATTCTTAGATATGCTTATCTATTCTTTTGACATCTTACTCATGAGCATGGAGATCACATCTCCATCCTTTTCTTTAGAATCTTCATCAGGTTCTTCCTCATCATCAGAGGTCTCAACAACTTTCATTACTTTATTCTTTTTCTATTTCTATAAGATGACTTTAGGACTATGGACTTGCTAATCTTTATGAATTCACCATGAATTTCAGAGAGTACGACATCATGGGTTTTTAGTAACCTAATGAGTGCATCTAGGCCATGAGTTTTAAGGTCTTTGGCTTCTATAATGGCTGTGACCTTGGGCAACCATTTAGCAGGAGACTTCTTAAAATTTTTCTAAGCATTTAGAGTTAGAATATCTTTTGCCCAGTCCTTCAACTGATTAACAATGTGCATGAACCTTGTAGTTATGTCATCAATACTTTCTTGCTCGTCATCTTGAATATCTCATATTGATGAACTAACATATTGATCTTTGTCTCTTTAACTTGATCAGTGCCTTCATGCAACATGTGCAGCCTGTCCAGATCTCCTTTGCCTTGTCACAAGCAATGATTTTATAATATTCAGCTTTGCTTACTATACAAGTGAGTAGATACTTAGCTTTGTAGTTCAACTAACTCTAGCTTTATGATACTTCTCCACCTACTCCCAAGAACTTCTTTGGAGGTCGAAGGTACATCATCAGTTCTAGGAATTTCTTTCATTGGAACATAATCTCCTTTCTGGTATTATCTCCTACAAGTCAAGACTTGTGTATTTAATGAACAGCTCATCTTGTCTCTTCAATATGCATAGTCCCTACTATCAAAGAATGGAGTCTATTAATGGAGTATCCTTCTATGTGGACATTTTGTGCCATTTATCCCTAGGATCTTTGTCCTTTACAGCGCTAGAATGCTCAACCCTTAGAGGCCTTAGCTTGTATCAATTGCAGGAAAAGTGCACGAGAAAGGAGGGTTAATCAATTTGTTTACCTTTTTTTAAAAACTTGGACAAATACTATCAAGTATTAAACTTGAAGTGTAGCAAAACAATGCTAGAATACGTCAGAAAGTAACATTCTAAACTATAAAGCTGATGTAAAAACACAATTAACAAGTTTTCCAAAAAACAAAATATAAATAGCACAATGCAGAAAAATAAAAGAGAGTTAAAGGAGAAGAAGATACTGGATAGGAGTTTTTATACTTGTTCGGTGAATCTGCCTACATCTAGTTCTCAACCACCATTGAGTTCCACTAAAACCTTTCTCAACCTGAGATAGCTAGATAGTCTTTAAGTAGCCTTCCCACGCTCTTACAAGTGACCAATAACCCACTCTACCTCACAATGAGAGTATTTGACTAGTCTTTCCAAAGTAATACCTGACCAGGAGCTCACTCTACCGTTACAATTGAGTAGTCTTTGACCAGCCTTTCCAAGCTAATGCCATGAGTAGTAGGTCACTTTACCTTCACGTTACAAGTAGTCTTTGCTTAGCCTCTTCAAGCTAACTCACAACGATCACTACCTGGATCGGGGTTACAAAGGTTTATGTTTGGGTTTGAATACTCAAACTAACCAACACTCAAGTTTTTGTAAAATGACCAATAACAGACTTGGAAAACTTGAATGACTTAGTCTTCAGCATTTACAAACATTAACTCAACATCTCCTTTTTGAACATGATCCTAATAAAATGATGTTTAACATCAATGTGCTTGGATCTAGAGTGCTGGATAGGATTCTTAGCGAGATTGATAGTACTAGTATTATTACAGAAGATAGCGATTTTGAAATACCTCAGGTGATAATTTTCTAGCTAGTTACCTATGCACAGCACATGGGTGCAGGAGCTACATATTTAGCTTCAGCTGGAGAGAGAGCGATGATATTCTGTTGCATGACCAAGTGATGAGGCTTTTTCCAAGAAATAGTAGCATCCACTGGTGCTTTTTTTTCACTTCACTCTATCTCTAGCGAAGTTAGCATCACAATATCCTACAATCTTACACAATGTACCTTTCTTGTACCATAAGCTAAAATAAGTAGTATTCAAATAAATATCTTAAAATATGTTTAACAATATTTAAGTGTGATTGTTTTGGGTTAGATTGGAATCTAGCACAAATTCTTACACTTAACTGAATGTTTAGTCTACTTGCTGTAAGATAGAAATGAACTAATTATTCCTCTATAATTGCTTTCTGATACATTTTCACCATTCTTATTAGTATCAATGACTTGAGATGGATGCATGGGTACTCATAGGTTTGGCTTGATCCATGTTAAACTTTTTCAAAAGCTCTTTTGTGTACTTTTCTTGATGGATCAAGGTTCCTTCCTTTTTGTTATTTTATTTGAAGATTGATGAAAAAATTGAGTTCACCCATCATGCTCATCTCAAATTCACTCTATATTAATTTTGAAAACTTTTCACAGAGAGAATTATTGATGGAGCTAAATATAATGTCACCAACATATTTTTGAACTATCCCAAAGTGATTATCTTGCTCAAGAGTAAAAAGGGTTGTGTCAACTTTACCTCTCTTGAACCCATTCTTCAGGAAAAGGTATTTAGCCTTTCATACCAAGCTCTAAGGGGTTGTTTCAGGTTGTAAAGTGCCTTTGTTAACTTGAAGACATGGTTGGGAAGGTTTTCACTTTCAAAACCAAGCGGCTACTTTACATGTACTTCTTCAGAGGAATCCATTTAGGAACTTAGACTTGACATCCAATTGGTAGAGAGTGAATCCCTTGAGGCTGCAAAAACAAGTAGCATTCTTATGGTTTCGAGCCTAGCTACTTGGTGCAAAGGTTTCATCATAATCAATTCCCTCTTGTTGATTATAACCTTGTGCAACCAACCTGGCTTTGTTTTTTATGACCTTGCCAGCTTTATCTTGCTTGATTCTGAACACTTATTTGGTTCCGATGATGGTCTTCCCTTTGGGTTTTTTGATGAGCGTCCAGACTTTGCTTTTCTCAAATTGGTTCGACTCCTCTTGCATAGCTTCCACCCAACTTTGATAATTCAAAGCATCATCAATACAGTTAGGCTCAATGATGGAGATGAAGCACAATAGGACACATTTCTGAGGGAGGAACTTGTTTTCACACCCTTTGAAATGTCCTCTGAACTTTGTTATGAGAAATTGCCTTTAGATCATAAACTCCTTTGTAGTTTCTCTAACTTTGATGTTCTTCAGCATCTCTTTCATTTTTAGACTTTTCTTTTTCAAGCTCAAAGATATCACTTTCTACGACTTTGGAGTTCTTAGTAAGCTTTCTAATGAGTTCATGTTCTGGAGTTACTTTCTGAAGATTGCGCTTTCATCTTCTTGCTTTCTGAGGATTCCTTAAGGTTTAGTTTCTCAAGGTTCTCTTTTAGCTCTTCAAGATCATCAACAAAGTCCTTCTTGAGCTCTTTGAATTTGATGTGAATGCTCTCTTCAATGCATAGCGTTCTCTTGTTGTACACCCTATAAGCTTTGGAGACTGAAAAGTATTCTAAGAAAATTCCATCATTAGATTTAGGAACAAACTTTGCTAGTTTGTCCTTGGTGTTAAGAATGAAGTAGGATGAGCCAAATATATGGAAATAAGATATGTTGAGTTTTCTACCTTTTCATAGCTCATAAAGGGTTATCTTGAGGATTGGCCTTAGAAATATTGTATTTTGAAAGTAGCATGCAGTGTGTATAACCTTAACCCAAAATCATTTTGACAAAGCGCTTTCTAAAAGCGTGGTTCTGAATCATTTCTTGTAAGCTTCTATTTTCCTTTATGTAATCCCATTTTGTTGGGGAGTTCTAGGTGCAAGAACTCATGAGAAATGCATGATTTTCACAAATCTCTTCGTAAACATGATTTTCAAATTCTCCTCCATGATGTGATCTTATAGTTTTCCAAAAACCTTGAATCTTTTGAATACCTCATCCTTAGAAGCTAGGAAAATAACTCATGTGAACATGGAGAAACCATCCACTATGATAAGGCAATATATTTTCCTAACAAGACTTGCAATCTTGGTTAGTCCAAAGAGATCTATGTGTAAAAGCTCAAGGGGCTTAGTGGTTGAAACCACATTTTTATTGTGGAAAGAATCCTTGGTTTGCTTGCCTTTCTCATAGAAATCACAAGTTGAATCCTTGTCAAATATGACATTTGGCAGGCTTTTACAAGGTCTTTCTGAGAATAAGTAAGCTTCATAGGAGCATGTCCAAGCTTTTATGCCACAACCACTTAATCATGATGGATGCTAGACATTTTACATCTTGATCTAGAAGGTCATCCATGAACAACACATAAATGCTGTCATGTCTCTTGCTAGATAAAATGACTTGTCCCGAAGTGGGATTTACAATTTTGTAAGCATGAGCATTAAATAAAACATTAAAGCCTTGGTCACATAATTCACTGATACTCAACAAATTGTGAGCCAGGCAATCAATAAGTAAATCACTAAAAATTTGGTTGGAATAATCTTTATCAATATTTCCTATGCCTGTGACCTTGGCCTTACCTCCATCTCAAATTTTACTGAGGAGTTCTTTGGCTTTAGATTTCTAAACCATCTCTTGGATTCAGCCATGTATCCAAAGTAGCCACTGTCCATGTACCATTTGTTGTTCTGATCAATGTGCGTTGTCAAACACACTTGCAACAAAAAAGATTTTATTTTAGGTACCCAAACTTTCTTGACTCCTTGTGGGTTAGTCTCTCAAGGGGGAAGTTTTCTAACCTTTTTGACATTTCTTCCTCATGAAACATTTGTCAGGTGGGTGTCCCTTCTTATGACAAAAAGTACAAGAAACTTCATTCTTTACTTTCTTAGATGAAATTGTTTTTTCCTTTCTCATCCATTTTACTTTCATATCCCAACCCTTTTTTGAAAATATGGCCTTTGATCTCCAAGTATTAGTTCAAGATTCTTTGAACCATTTACCTTCTTTTCAAGGTCAAATTTGAAAAGCTTTGAAGTTCTTTCAAGTTCAGAAATAATTTTCTAAGTTTTCTCATTTTTTAAGAGATTTCAGCTTCTAAGGCATTGAGCTTAATATTGAAAACTTTATTTTCTCTTTTATTTCTTCTTTCTCAAGCCTTAGATTCTCAACATCTGATTTGGCCTTTTTGAGTTCAAAAACCAATCATCGATGATTTTTTTTCATGTTGAAATAATGAGAAGAGAAAGTTTGAGAATTTTCGAGCAACTTATCATATAATGCCATTCATCATAAGAGAGTTAAGGTTCAAATGTTTTTACCAGAGGTTTTCCCTTTGAAGCATAGTTAGCCATGAAGCATAGATTTGCAACATCTTCCAGCTCATCTTGGCTTTTTGAACTATCCTACTTCTTTGAAGTTGCTCCATGTAGCCGGCATCCCTTTCTTCTTGGAGTGGAATTTCTTCTATGGACCCTTGAGCTTTGGACATTCAGTTTTGAAGTGTCCCTTCTTACCAGTTGTTGCAGGTGATGCTTTCTAGTTTTACCTTGTCTTTTCTATCCTTTTTGAGGTTGATATCTTTTCTATTCTTAGATCTGCTTATCTATGCTTTTGACATCTTCCTCATGAGCATCGAGATCTCATCTCCATCATTTTCTTTGGAATCTTCATTAGCTTCTTCCTCACCATCAGAGGTCTCAACAACTTTCATTGCTTTATTCTTTTTTTATTTCTGATGAGATGACTTCAGGGCTATGGACTTGCTAATCTTTATGAATTCACCATGAATTTCAGAGAGTACAACATCATCGATTTTTAGTAACCTAATGAGTGCATCTAGGCCATGAGTTTTAAGGTCTTTGGCTTCTATAATGGCTATGACCTTGGCAACCATTTAGCAAGGAGACTTCTTAAAATTTTCTAAGCATTTCAGAGTTAGAATATCTTTTGCCCAGTCCTTTCAACTGATTAACAATGTACATGAACTTTGTGGTTATGTCATCAATACTTTCTTGTCATCTTGAACATCTCATATTGATGAACCAGTATATTGATCTTTGTCTCTTTAACTTGATTAGTGCCTTCATGCAGCATGTGAGTCTGCCTAGATCTCCTTTGCCTTGTCACAAGCAATGATTTTATAATATTCAGCTTTGCTTATTGTACAAGTGAGTAGATACTTAGCTTTGGAGTTCAACTGAATTCTAGCTTTATGTTGCTTCTCCACCTACTCGCAAAAACTTCTTTGGAGGTTGAAGGTGCATCATCACTTCTAGGAGCTTCTTTCGTTGGAACATAATCTCCCTCTTGTATGATCTCCTACAAGTTGAGACTTGTGTATTTAATGAACAGCTTCATCCTGTCTCTCCAATACGCATAGTCCCCACTATCAAAGAACGACAGTCTATTAATGGAGTGTCCTTGTGTTATGTGGATATTTTATGCAATTTATCCCTGGGATCTTTGTCCTCTGATCACTAGAATGCTCAACCCCTTAGAGGTCTAGCTTGATACCAATTGGAGGTAAAAAGTGCACGAAAAGGAGGGTTGAATTTCGTTTTACCTTTTATTTTCTAAAAACTTAGACAAATACTATCAACTATTAAACTTGAAGTATAGCAAAAACAATGCTAGAATACGTGAGAAAGTAATTTTCTAACTATAAAATTGATGTAAAAACACAATTAACAAGTTTTCCAGAAACACAACATAAATAGCACAATGCAAAAAAAAGAAAAAGAGAGTTAAAGGAGAAGAAGATACTATAGGAGTGTTTATACCTGGTTCGGTGAATCTGCCTACATTGGTTCTCAACCACCATTGAGTTCCACTAAAATCTTCTCAACCTGAGAAAACTAGATAGTCTTCAGTAGCCTTCCCAGCTCTTACAAGTGACTAATAACTCACTCTACTACCACAATCGAGTAGTCTTTGACTTGCCTTTCCAAACTAATATCGTGACCAATAGCTCACTTTATCGTCACAACCAGTAGTCTTTGACCAGCCTTTCCAAGCTAATGCCATGAGCAGGAGGTCACTCGCTCATCATTACAAGTAATCTTTGCTTAGCCTCTTCAAGCTAACTCACAATGATCACTATTGGATCAGGGTTACAAAGGTTTATGTTTGGGTTTGAATACTCAAACTAACCAACACTCAAGTTTTCATAAGATGAACAATAATAGGCCTGGAAAACTTGAATAACTTTTTTCTATCTATTTTTCCTAGGAAGAATGTATAATCGACTAGAATGTAGAAAGAAGATTTTTACAAGAAAAACTGATTACAAGAGTAATAAATTTTACAAAGGATGATGGGAGTTTCTTTAGCATTTCACCACTCATTTTTGCGAAGTCTCTTGATTGTAAGCATAATATCTCTTTTGTACTTGATCTTGCCTTTATGATCATTGCCATTAATATGTTTTCCTAGTGACACACGTTGATCTTCTTTAGGTCTTGGAAAGAAGTTTTGAGGAGTAGCTCTGCTGCAGAGTAGTTGCAAAAGCCATTGTTAAATAGAGGTTTCTAAGGCCACCTTCAAAACTACTTTTTACTTTCTGAATGAGGTTTCTGAACTTTTCCTTCTAGAAGCTGGAAGTTGATCAAGTTAGAAGAGATGTCACATCAATCCTTGATTGGGTTTGACTTTAAATTTAAATTTCAAAATTCCCTCATTATTCCTGAAGTGCACCATTTCACTGAAACTTGCTTTCTGAAGTATGGTAACAATTTCTTGATATTTCTTCAATCTTCTAATATTCAATCAAAGCTTCTTGATGATGATATGATTACGATCATGATGATTGAAGGTGTAGTATACACTTGCTTTAGAGTTGCATTGAAATCTTCACTTGAAATATACTTTCTAAAGTCATATGCTACTTTCTGAAGATCT